>JAMKCH010010896.1:0-60515 GCA_023653785.1 Ophioderma brevispina
AATCATCTGGCTATCGGCTGTTGAAGGATTGCCACTCACGGTGGAGAATTTTCCGAATCTATCATCTTGGCTGATTTCCCCCTGTAAAGACTGTCTGCGATACAGCTTATGACTTTTTCCATTGGAGATTTTCCGCCTTGAGCAGGTAAATAAATGATACTGGCACCAAGAGAGGAGGTGGATAGTTACTGTGCACATGAGGATACTCCTTGTCCCCTCTTGGGTGATTTATGTAGGCAACAACCGTGGCATTGGTCTGATCTAATTTTCACTGACTTCCCAAGAATCCTTTGTTTTGAACCGCTTTAGAGCGGGTAGACTGCTAGCAACTCTAGACATCTTATTGGAGCTTCCTTATCATCTTGGACCATACTCCCTTTATTCTGTGGGATCTCATGTATGCTTCCCAGCCTATCTTACAATTTCGAAGCATCGGTTTTGTTATAATAACTTGATGAGTAGCCTCTTGGAACTTCTTTCCCACCATAAGATTCTTTGAGTTGCTTAACCATCGTATATGCTTCACAATCTTATGGCTTTAACGGTACTTGACGGTTTTAGATCGTGACGGTATTCTCTGTAGTAACTCCGGAGATGTAGCTGAGACGTCTCATCCTCAATCTGCAGACGGGTAGAAGGTCTACCAAATTTGCCATCATCCCTAAGCAGCGGAGGGCCAGTATATGAGCCGGAGATAAATATCCCTCTTCAGATGGCAGGATACAATCCCTCAATCTTGAAATTCTTCTCTTCTGTTGAAAAGCTTTGGCTGTTTTTTCAAATCCAAAATCGCTCCTAGGAACTCCGGTTTCTGTCTTGGAATAAGACTTGATTCTTTAGGTTTATCATAAAGCCCCAGTCTTTCCACCGTACATAACCACAGTTAACTGTTTTAACAGACTTGATTTGCTTGGGGCTACAATCAACATCGTCGAGATAGACGAAAATTTGGACGCCCCTCCTTCTCATATGTTCTGCCACTGTCTTTACTGGTCTTGTAAAGGTAAGGGTAGCAGTTTTTGAAAGTCCATGGCGAACTTTGAATTGATAAGACTGGTTGTCGAATCTGAAGCGAAGCCATTTTTGATGAGGAGGAAAAACTGTAACATGGAGGTAGGCGTCCTTTTCAAATCCAGTGTCGCCCCGAACCAGCCCTTCTTCAACTCTTTGATGACCGCTGTAAGGGTCTTCCATTCTGAAATGTCTTGGCCGAATAAATCTGTTCAGAGGGCGTAGATTTTTGATAGGTCTGAGGTCTCCTGTTTTCTTCGGAGCAGGAAGAAAATCGAATAGAAGGGCCGGCCATAATCTGCTTATTGGAAAAATTGCCTTTTTTCTTACAATTCTTTCACTTCCTTCTTTAATATCATAGCCCTTAAAGTCTCTTTTGGCATAGGCGTATTTCAGATCTGACATTTCATCGGTGGAAGATGGTAAAACTCCAAATGGTAACCTTCTGAAATAGTCGGTAGAATCCATTGATCCGAGGTTATCGATCGTCACGCCGGGAGGAAAAACTTCAGACGCCCCCCCCTGGTCAAAGGTAGTAGGAGTCAATTGGACTTTCCTCCCCTACACGCGCCACGTCTGGCACATCTACGTCTGGAGTAGGAGAATAGCTTCTGAACTGTCTAGAGCTTCTATAGTTGGACTTGCTATTTTTAAAGTCATATTCGACTTACGAAAGGAACCTCTATTCCCTCTATTGGCAGGACCATCATGTAGGAGAGGACCATTCGCCGTAGCCTAATCATCAAGGTTCCTGTATCTATACGTCTATATGGGAGGAGACTCTGGACTTGTTACTATATTAGACTTCTTGGCAGCTTGATCTGCAGCCTTACACGTTCTTCCTGAGAGATAAAAACTAGACCCCTGTCCTCCAAAGAGATCCTTTCCTCTGGGAGCGTTAAGGAGAATTATTTGGGATGTAAAATTCAAAGCATCAACGGCATTCTTTCTTCTTAGAGCCCTTAACTGGTAAGCACTCTTCGTGAAAAGCTCTGAGAAACGTGATGAGATCTCTCATAGTATAAAAGGCATTCTCAATAGAAAAGGGGCTCATAAACAGTCACATAGGCTCCAATAACCTGTTCATAAGGTGGCTAAGAGACAACAGGGGCTACATTGAGTTCTATGTCCATCTGTTCCAAATGGAGGAGATCGGCGTCTTTGCCTTCATGTCATAATCCCCGACTATATGGACAGGTTCCTTATATTTCTTAGAAGGAACCGCATTCAAAACCAACGAGGGCATGGTCTTGGCTTGCATAAAGTCTTCTCATAGATTTCATTTTATCCCAGCAATGTCTAGGAACCAAAGGTATAGAGAAGAATTCTTTATCCTGCATTATCTTCCTACGTGAAGGAAAGATCAGGAATCCATCTGAGAAGGGGAGTCTTCTTCTGATTAATCAGTCAAAATAGACTTCTGAACCTTATCAAAGGTCTGTCTTAATCGGGTCGTAACAGGAATATAGGATTCAATAACCTGTTTCTATAATGCGCTTTGCGGCCCAACCAAGGTCCGAAGTTGTAGAATATTGAGGAGTAGCAGAATCCCATTTCAATCCCGATGAACCAACAGCTGCAAAAAGGTGCAGCAACATCGGGAGATAGGTAACGTAGATCTTCAAAGTCCTTCCGTCATAAAGGAGTCCAACATCGGAATAAGGAGCTCCAAATATTTGCGGGAAATTTCTCTAACTTCGTATCCTCAACCAGATCAGAATCTGGCCAAATTATCACTGTGTGCTCTTGACTTGAAGTACCTGACTAGATGTGAAAAACGCATGGAGTACCATCAGCCGATAATGGTTTTAGAGTAGTTTCGGTGGCTTTGAACTCGAGGAGTAACAATGGTAGGAGCAGGCATCAGGTTAGGCTCATTTCTGTGATGACTCACAATTGTTGATTCAAAGAGATAATCCTCTATCCAAGATATCAGATCTAGCACCTTCGGATTCAGTACTTCATTTGCACGGCGGACTTCTTTCTCAATCAGAAACAGAATAACTTAACTCCAGTCTTGGAGTAAATAACTTTATCATTAGGCTTTGAATATATGTTATCAGAGACATCAAATCACCTTAGACCTTTTCTTGGAAGATCCACTCTAAGCGGCAATTTCACTTCCACCAGAGGCACAGTCGGTCTAGAATCATTCGCCGAGGAGAAGCCACGACTTATTCTCACGATAAACAGTCTTGGATTTATGGACACATAGATGACTTTTCACTATGCCGTGAACCTGAGAATCCTTTTCCGGGTCATGTGACTTGGACCGATGACGATGAGAAGTACCTGAAGGAGAGTCTCTAGATCTTCGGTAGTCATATCTAGAAGAGTCATGATGCTTTCCCTTACTACTTGAATGATACTTTCTATACAGAAGAGGAGAAAGTATTCTTATCACCAGCGCCATCCCGATCTGGATAACGACGGCTGCGCGCTGTAATTTCCTCAGAAAATCCAGCTTTTTACGTCCAACATTCAAAATCTTTACTTCTCCTCAGAAAACTCCTTCTACGGTGACTATCACCGGATGGCTTGCGTATGGTACGCGATCTCTGTAAGGTGGCGACGTCTACAGGAAGTAAAAATGCTCCTTAATCCTTTCTGTTATCAATAAGAGAATCGATGAAGGAGAACCTTTCTGGAAGCATGACGCCGCTGGTCGATTGGGTACATTGGTAAGCCGACGGAGAACAACAGCTTAAGCTGAAGAACGGGCGCCCCGACGGTTGAATAGGCGGAGGAACGGATGAATTTCGTGTCCCGGGGAACGACTGCACGGGCCCGAAGAAATGTCCTAGATGAACAACTGGAACCGAAAACACAGAGACTTGGAAGTACGTGGAGTAGAACTGACTTCCTTTATCATTGAGCACCTATACATCCCACCTTTAACTTTCTTCGGAGTTGGGGAGGAATAGGTCTGACCCTCGTTGAAAGAATAACTACCCGCAATAATTCCTATGTTCCGTTAAATAAGTCTCATGACTTTTCGGTAACCCATCGTTTCATCGGCGGCCCTAGTTGGAATGACGGGAGTCATCACCACGGACGAGATCACGGCCGTTCAGGAGGAGTCGAGCCGACTCGGGAATAATCATCTCTCTCATTAACTAGCTCTATATCATCGTCACATACACCACACATCTATTACGGAAATCGCCCGATTCCCGCGTACCACCGGTGCCCTTATCAAATAACACTATCATCATCATAGGGTTTAACAACGGTCGTTGATATTCACCGCGCCGCCACGAGTCGCCCTCATCTCTTTATCATACACACCATCTGTGAGCACGGTCGCCGGTGGACTGAAGTTGTTTATAATTCCCTCCATGGGAATAAGTGCCAGCCTGAATGGTTAGGTATTTGAATCATCACTGACTGATGCAGAAGTTCCTTCCGTTGAGTAGACCTGTCAGTCGCGTATCACTTTATGAATAGAGCCGTGCAAAAAGCCCTGGATGGATTTCTTTAGACTTATAGTGAGGCGGCACCGTCGGACTACTCACCGTTGATCTTCCATTCAAAAAAACTGTGAAGGAGGGGTGGATTGTCCACCAATCGGAAATAATCACTTAATCCACCTGGGATAACGTCAATTACTGGCCCTTTATCTTGAATAATTGCAGGAGTGGCTGGACGGGTTTGCCCTATAAAACTTTCTGACCGCCTCCGTTCCAGCCGTCGTAAACATCGCCTGGAGACTAGATTCAAAGGTAGCACTTGTGTACTCTTGACTTCTTTAGGTTGAGAGGTCGGGGGTAGAGACTTCACCGGCGGTGACCCTTATGGGAGATCCCCAACGGAGAAGGTTATAGTCCTTAGCCCTACCTTATTTCGTCTGAATTGCCTCTCCAGATATACATCCAATTAATCAAAGTACTTCTGAATCTTCAATTCTGTCCACCCTTTGTGAATGTTTACAAGGACTATTTCTTGTACACATTCTACCTTTCACACATAGTTCATGCGGATCTTTGTCCTGTCTTCGAAGAACTCCTTGCATGCTGAACATCTTCGTATCAGCTCCGGTGAGACGGTGTAATTCATAGTGCTGCAACTCAAGAAGAAAAAGCATACTTGTAACATATGTTATGTACAAAGTGATAAACCTCGCCGAGAACCGGAATCAAGGGTGGAACAGAATAAGGCCAAGGAGACAAGACGGACGACAGAAGACACATGGCACCCCACCCAAAATCTTTAAGAAAAAAATTTTGAGCTTCATCGTCATAAGCAGGAGACCATTGAAGAACATAAGACAGGGGGGGGGGGGGGGGCATGGCTGCAACAGGCGAGGCTATCGACAAGGCGAAAACAATGAAACCTATGCAAGGGAGCAACACGACACGGGATACCTATCCCCAATAATGCCCTGGCGGTCCAATGTGGCCTTACGTAGGGGGGAGCTAAAACTGGCCTAAGGAATAAGCCCACTTAATACCCGCTAGACGAGCAACGTGAAACAAGAGGCCTGAGGCTCACGGGGCAACCATGTCATGGGATAAAACATAAATATATCTGATACGTAGTCCACAGCTCAAATTCTGATACTGCCGATTCTGAACTTCCGATCGTCGATCTTGAAAAGTCTTCAAAACACCACTCAACACAACATAATCCAAACTTCCGATCAGCCGTAGAAACGTAGACGATATAGATATGAAATATAGATCTAGTCTCCAATAAAATGGCGATGATGGGGAAAAAAATGATGTGTTTAAACCCCATAAAAAAAGTAACATTGGCGCCCCTATGAGACACAAAAAAGAGAGCAAGGATTCTGGTCGCCAGTGACGTCCTATGGTGGGCGTGCCGATGCTAGCGTGGGACGCGACTAGGCGTGGGCGCATCAAAAGTTTTAATGTGGCAGTAGGGGGGTATGAGGGCTTTTTTGAGCACAAAAAATGCACTAGTTGGACATTTCGTAATGTATAGATTGCATAAAATTAGAAACCACAAAATATGGGGTCAACCTCGACCTTATTGAGAATTCACCCGAACTATCTTATTTTTATTGAAAAAATGAACCCATGCGGCATCTACATGTAATTCAGCACAGTAATTAATGCAAATTCTTATTCAGTGGGCGAGGTATCATGTTAACAAGAATTTGATTGGATTAGGTCAAGCTCCGCCCATCCATTACTGGTATAGATGGATTGTGCGTGCAGCAATTACTCGGGGTATAGCGAATATAAACTCGCGCAAACGGGCGTGTTATTACTGGTCGTGCATTCGAGTTGGTACGCAAATGCAATTTACGCAGGTGACGATCACCGCGCGATGACTTTGGTTCTTGGATTGAAACATTTGTTTTCAGAGGGGGTGGAATTATTTAAATGAATAAAAAGAATGATGTTAGAATCATTTTTGACAATAAAATTATGTCAATAGAAAGCAAAAATTACACATTTCTAAATAAAGAATGAGAATAAAAGATGATATTTTTTGTTTTGGCCATCTTAGATGGTGCAAATGGATGGGCAGCAATATTTTCGTGGTGGATACCGGCTGCGCCGCCATCCACCACTCAAAAATATTGGATGGCCCATCCATATGACACCATCTAAGATGCCCAAAACAAAAATCTCATCTTTTATTCTCTAAATAGGAGCACCTTGCCTTCATTTCAAAATAGAGCCTGCGGGGCAAGATTTTTTCACCCCGCCCCGGAAACAACCCGTTGTATCCGTCCCCGCCCGAACCCGACCCGATTAATTTAAGGGGACAACCCGCACGCCCGGACCGGCTAGCTTTTTAAAAAGGACCGGACCGCCTTTTATAGACCACACCGGATGCTCACGTCAATCCCCGGTAGAACGAGTCCATGTGAACTATGAAGTTTCAGATTCAATTGTCTTGATGTTACCGCGCTACTTGGTATATGTTAGTAGTTGTGTCGTATGTAAGGGAAAGGTTCCCGTGGGCCTTTCGTGGTTATTTTCTACTTGCATTGGATTCCAATATACATTAACCACTTATCAAGTAATCAATGGCCAATTTTCTGGAGGCGGGGTTTTTGGGGGCATTTATATAATTATTTATGCAAATTTAATTGACGGCATAAAAAAAATCATAGAAAACGCTCAATTACCAGAAAGTTTCACTGAAAAAGTCGAATAAGTCTTTGACCCATTACCACCACTCTATCTGGCGTTTCACCTTGATAGGTCTTCAAATTGAAAAAATGTCGGCCAATTAATCGGCGCATCTGAAGATAAAACCTTAAAATCTCATATTAAATGTAATAGATTTGGGTATACCATCCAAATTTGATATAAAGCGTAGATTATTTCCCTTGACCATTAGAAAACTCGTGTCTGTCGTTCCGTTTGATAACAATGAGAATCCCAGAAGGCGCAATACGTACTGCGTTTGCAGACTTTTCAAAAGCTACAACTTACCATATGTCTGTATTATATTAGTTATGTATAATCCAGAAATTATTATAAAAGTATACATTGGGGGTATGAGACATGTTTTATCACCAGAGTATTACATTAATATTACTTATTGGTAGTGGAAAACAGGACTGGCAATTTGGTAGGTTTAAAGAACTTAAACGGAAGGAATATTGCCATATGTTTTATTGGAAGGTTGTAACAAACCAAAATATACTAGAAATGGTTCTAATGTCAAGGTTATAGTTTCATATTAACATTCGTTCTTTTATGGTGATTTCTGGATAATATAACTAAATACATCCAGGATGAGCATTGTAATTAACGAAATTTGAAGACGTCCATTTGGCTGCCATCTTGAATTTAAGGCAAGATGATTTAAATATATGCCTGACATGAGCTTGGAACTTATTTCACCAAATTTTGCCATTTGGATGGAACTTTTGGAGACATGTTAGTACCCATACTGGATCTGAAGCAAGCTAATGCTTGATAAGAGTTTTTGATTACTCGTGAAAATATGTGTGGTTTGTCCTAATTAATCGATTATTTTGCCCAATATGCCGCATTTGAATATTTTTCATTTTTGGACAGCCATCTGGTATTGCTGGAAATGCTCATGTTTCATTGTTTTAAATTTCACTTGTCGTAAAGATGTAAAAGGAAGCTATTAACGGTTGATTTGATGTGTACTGGTATATTTATTTTTGAAATATGACGTCATACTTAATTGCATGTAAAATCGTGAACACACACTCGAAAAAATTGGCACCATAATGTTTTGGCTCAATCAGATCATAATTAAAAGTTCCCGCAGGAACGGAAAATAAACATCCAAAGCCCACTGGGAACACACATGCCACCGACTAATGTACAAAATTGCTAAAGGATCACTGCGCCATTGTCATCTGGTCAAAGTTTATTCTTTCCGAAATCCGAGTATTAAAAATAATTGACAAAAAATCTTGATGGTAAATGTTAGGACTATATAGTGAAGGCGAAAGGTGATGGACGGAGACCTAAGTTTTTAACAATGAAAATTAAACAGCTCAGTTTGCGTGAAGGAGCACTATATAGTATCATAGACGTAGAGTGATAGGATACAAGTCCCATTGGGTAGTTTTTCGCAGAAAATTCCCTAGACAATGGTCCCATTTTCTCAAGTTAACTCCCTAATATGGGTCATGTTTTATATTTTAAAATAAAGGCAATGTTTCAAATTATAATCAGAACAATTAGATGAGTTTACTTACATTTTGTCCGACTCAGGGAATTCGCTGTGCTGTTAGGTTGGCCTGGTCCCTACCCCCTGTGTTCGACGTTCAATGGTTCGCTCGTTTTCTTCAATATACAGAATTACAAGTTTAGCCAAGAACCATGCGAACAGTCAGCCGATATGGGGGAAAGCGTCACTGATCTGTGTAGAGGATCAGGGGGAAGAGCCGCAGTTGTGCTTGTTATGCTATATGAGTATATATGTTTTCAAAGCTAATGGAAAACTGGCCAAACTCGCGAATCTAGTGTATGCACGAAGCACTTGGATTTTAAATTAAAAATGGATTGAAACATAGAAGTCCATTAAATACGCCGATTCTTAAGTATGCTGGCAGGTGCATTGTAGTGTAAGATGATTTCAGACAAACCATTTTTGAGAAATGGGGGCGGAGAGCACTCCCAAATACTGCATACACTTAAGGCCGAACCGGAGCCGGGAAAAATGCGACGTGATTGATGCTTTGCAAATTAGATTGAAACCAGGACAACCCCAGATATACATTTTCATATATGTTGCTCCGATTTTTAACAGCTTAAAATTATTTCCCCCGGACCGAAAGCCACGTTAGCCCGCCCGACCCTAACCGGACCCCGTCCAAATGATCACCGGACCGGACCGACCGGTAATAATGTGCTAAAATGCACTCCCGACCCGGTTTCGGTCCGGTCCGGGTCGGTCCGTCCGGGGAATTTCTGGGATTCGGGGGTGCCCCGCAGGCTCAGTTCAAAACGTGCCTGCTGCAAATTGATCACCAGGAAAATTACCACGGTGTCCTTTCAACAAATATAGACAATGGCTTGGACATGATGTATTGGAAAGATATATTGATGATAATACTGTTTCAGCTAACTGCTTTATACCTGCAGACCAGCCCATTAGTCTATATCAATAGTATGGGTTAGGTGGAGAATATCAGAAACTGGTACGTGTATCACTATGAGGCAATGAAGTATCAACTCCTATGGCACAGTTCAATTGCTTTCACCAGTGTATTTAGAAAATACACCCCTGGTTTTTGTGTATGATATATGATACCTAGAATACACAAGGTCAGTTCATGTCAATGCACGTACAACTACAACTCACTGAACTGTGCCCTTGGTGGATGAGCACATTGTACCTGATGTGTATGGATTGTACACACACCATGGCACATCATGCATATGAAAAAATTTCAATTTGTGGAGAGAAAAGTTCATGAATCAACCTTGCTTCCAAGAGTTGTGACCATGACCGTGAATTAAATTCTTTTACAATATGGATTCAGTGAGGTGTATCCTTGGAGGTGCTACTTTAAAGGTGCAATGAGAGATTTCAAGTCATCTATATTTTCTGTGATATGTAGTGATTTCATATAGATTAGACACTCAATTGATTCCCTACCTTTTATTTGGCTGCAGAAATAACTTAAAAATGAAAGCAAAAGATGACTTGTTTATACTTATATTTCTTATATAGAAGCTCGGAGAAACTGGCAAGCACAGAACTAAATAAAGACGAAAAATACACAGTCTCGAACCCGGACCTCTCGCTTTCTAGGCATGAGAAATACCACTGGGCCACAGAGGACTGTGTTCATGTGGATACCAGTGAACGAGCACTAATGTATTTCAGTCTTTATTTCAGAGTTTCAAGCGGCCGGGTTGTATCATTTACTTGATCCTCGTGTGCATTGAATTGAGTTTCGCTTCGTCATAGATTCTGCTAGAATCATGCATATAAGGCCCTCCCATTCTAAAATATATACTTATATTTCAATAGAAAATATTAGCTGAATTTCATATTTGCGCTATAGAAATTAGATTTTAACCATGTTTGTACCAAAGAAGCAGTAGAGAGGCAGAGTTCTCACTTAATCCTTTCAATGGGGATATTTTTGATGAGAATTTCTGACGAATGGCAGCTATTTCAAGTTTGAAGAATTTTACATTTTAGGTGACACCTGCTATGTGAAATCTCTGATTACACCTTTAAGCAGCTTGCAGAAATATGGCTTTTTTGGTCAAGGGCTCACTCTCTGACGGCAATGTTTTGTTTAATTTATATTAAAGGAGTGGTAATCCGATCATGGTCCAGTTTTGCAGGATATCCCCCCCCCCCGTGAAGATATCGCCAAAACACCTGATACAAATCAATCGGTCCCGCTGTTTGGACAGCAGAAGGAAAGATGTATACCAAATTGGCATCGGATGTGTGTGTGAGCTGGTTTGGGCGACCATGTTGGGGACTTTGTTTATAATATAAAAAATCATTTCCTGGTCTCAAATTTCATTGGGTTATAGAAAAAACTATGAACTGACACGAAAAATCTCAATTTTTGATGGGTAAAGTAGGGGAACAAGGTGTGTCTATCGGTTCACCCACCTTAAGCTACGCGGTCCTGCAGTAACTAGAGTCACTCTAGAATTCCTAATAATTTTGTCATTTTACACACCCCACCAAAAACGAATTCTAAATGATGCATTCTAACCCAAGACCACTGAATCTTACAAAATCCCCCAGCACTGAGGCAAAAGTGCACCAATTAAAGGGACAATATCAGTGATTGAAAAATAGTTGAAATTTGCAGGAATAGCTCAACAATGAAGGAATCTGTTCGAATTCTTATAAGTTACCTTTTCCAGCTGAGCAGTGAAAAGAAAAGGAAGAGAAAACGGCAGTGTTCTCAGATACGATTCTCCATTCAATGAACGTGTTGTAGTACGTGTCAGGTTCGGACAGTAATGACTAAAATCTCGTTCTGTTCCGATTAGGTTGCTACTGGTCTTATCATTTGCAGGGTATGTCTAGGATACATTGTAACGTGTTTTAACGTAATGCTAAAATTGATTTTTGATGATTTTATCGATTTGCTGATTTAGCAACTCACTGATAGTGTCGTTAAGCTGATGTAGCGATGACATCCTCAAAGGAGACACATGTGGGCACGAAATCGCCTGACGGGCCAGAGACATGTTTGTAGCGTGTATCCCGGCATGGGATGGGGGCCCGAGGGTACAATGGTTTGAGGCCAATCAATTTTTACTTTCTTTTCTTCCCTCTCCATCATTCCTTAACTCACTCCCAGGGGAAACAGATGCGGCGTTAGGGTTAATTTATGACCACATTCAAAATCAGCATGAAAAATGCGCATTCAAATAGGCAAAAATTATTCAGCTTTGTTTAAATCTGCGCGTGAAAGTAATACAGTTCACCGTTGCTATTAAGTTGGCATCTCCTACCTGTGTGTTCAATCGTAACAGAAGTACCACTGGTGGACAAGGGTTATCGTGAGGGGTGGGTGTAATTGTCAAAATGAATATCCGGTAATAATTACAGGACAGCATATGCTGGATACAGGGGACATGTTCTTGTACCACCAAATCATTGTCAGTAATAAATGCAGGGGGGCGGGGCTGGAAGAGTAAACTGAAATTTTCAGAAAGAAAACCAAATTATCAACTTGCCAATTGTACTTTCATTGTCTAATGCAGCATTTTTGTGAAATAAGCCCAGAAGAGCATTTTTTCTGCCACCCCCCCCCCTCACCTGGCCAAAAGACAAATTGAGGGATTTTGGGCAAATTGGCGAGTTGGAACAAAAATCACCAAATTTTGAAAAAATCAGCGATTTGGGGGCAAAAGGGTTAAAATATTGTCACAAGTCACAACTGGGTCATGCTACTTACCCCAAGACCTATAACTGGGGAATTGATAGCGAGCCTGAGTGCTGATTGACCACATCAGGAAGTTGCTTTTTACTGACAATAATGGCAGGAACAACAATGCAGACACCTTGTCCAAGTTAAAGGAATTTTGTATAAAACCAACATTCTAGACAAACATCTGTGTGGAATCTGTGCAACAGCAGGTGTAGCATTGTTTCCCGCCACATATTGGCAAGTAGTAAAAAAAAAAGCAAATTCCTGACGTTTTTCACTCGGCCGCCCATTCAAATGTGCGACAGCCCGCTATTCCCATGTATAGAGGTCGTGCTTTTACCACATTAACTATTAGATGTAGTATGGTATCAATGAACAAGAAAACGTTCATGCACACTCGTTTTTTAGGAAATGTTGGCAAGTAGCCAAGAATGTGAGCACGCACCCTGTCCCATGTTGATTACATGTTGGTTGGTACATCCACCAAACAAAAAAATTGTATATGCACACCCCGTTTTAAGCATGTTGGCAAATAGCCAAGAATGTGAGCACTACAACTGTCGATGTGTGATACATGTAGATGTACACATCCACCAAACAAAAAAGGTGTAGCCACACTGTTTTTAGAAAGTTTGCAAGATGTTTTCACAGTCCCCATTGTTGTGACTGAATTTATTGGCATTATTTGTCAAGTCAAAATGCCTGTTGGTTGGCCAAATTAACACACAGATGTGCACCAATCAATGATTGTCTTGACATCAATTAGTAAATGCAATAAGGAGTATGTGTGGGAGGAAGGAAGGAACAGGGTTGGGTTTAACCTTACCAGGTCTGGAGTTGTCCCAAGCGGCGTTTTTTTTTTTCTTTGTAAAGCAATATTAGCAACATTGATTTGAGAGTGCCCCAATTTTTCAAAAAAATTGAGATGTTACCGGTGCATTGGTAATGGCTAGTAACACACACCTGGCACAAAAAAAGTATCTCGGCATGTTTTTCGATCATTACTGTGCCAAAGTCAGACCATTTTGAAAGTTTTTGAAATATACATTTATTGCCTAGGTCTTACTCTTTCATTTAACACTCGCTTGTAAAAGCGGGCCAAAAAATGGCTGAGATAGAGTGCCCAAAAAGGACGCACCCCCCCACACCCAAAAGTTGCAGTTTCGGGATTTTTCAAATGTCACTGGTGGTACAACGGAATACTACGGGTGTTTATTTACAAAACGAGGTTTTCTGACTGAATGAGCGAGGAAAGGCTACTTGCAATATTGACTGTGGTCCGCGTGTTTCGTTTTTCTCAGTACATTGCAATGCCCATTGAAAATACCAACTGCAACTTTTGGTTTGGGAGGGGGTTTGCGTCTTTAGGGTGTTTTATCTCAGCAATTTCTGCACGCTTTTTTACAAGCAGGTATTAAATGAAACGAGCAAGCCCAGGTCACAAATTGATATTTCGAAAACTGTCAAATGGTCTGACTTAGGAACAAATACTGACGAAAACACTGCCGCGAGATCTTTTGTGCCAGTGATATACCTGTGAATTGAGTTAAGCTCGAAAATGTTGTGTCGCAAAACTAAGGAATTTTTTCATTAGAATAATTATTATAGGGATCCGATAATAAATTCAACGAGTTGCTGGAAACGGCCTTCCAATGTGAAATAGCCTGGGCACAGCGCCATGGACGTGTGTCTACGCTCATCAATTTAGTTGTTTTATTGGTTAAGGCAAGTCAAGTTAGAGGTTATCGTTATCGCCTATCTTGCCGGTGGAACTATTTCATCCTGGACTGACATAAACGTAGATTTCCAGCTCTGCCGTTAACGGGATTAGCAGCCGCTAGCGAGATAATGAAAAAAAAAAAAAATGTGGAAATTCAGGGATGAATGTGTGTGCAATTCAGTATAACTGCTTAATGTAGAAACAAACCATGAAATAGTGAAAAAAATGAAGTATAGGAGGAAATTTGTCATACCGTCTCCAGCAAATGAACATACAGCGATGGCGTCTCAAAATTACAATAAACAGCTGATTGTTGTTTTCACAGTACACTCCCTGAATCAAACAGATAAATAATGTTTGTGTTTGAGGTCAAATGTTATTAATCTGGGTGCACAATTTCACGCTGAAAACCTGTGATATTCACGGGAAAAGGCTTTTTTGCTCTCAAGTAGGAATTTTGATACGCACGAGTATAGAAATTACAGAAATCGATTAAAAAGTATGCATTGTCTTTAATACCGGAGTTCAAGCCAACCACTTGGGTTATGTTCCCTTAGCCATGCTGTCACAATAAATATAAAAATATGAATTTTGACGATTTTTTTTGATGTTTCCCGATTAGCAAATCGCTGTAATCCCTTTAAGTCCAATCTGGGATCCAAATTCTAATTACCCAAAATCGCTTATATTTTATGATAAATCCGTATTTCTCGACTTCTCGTTGCCAGGTATAGTTTCCTAGACAAGTACCAACACATAAACATGTGCCAAAATATCAACTTTTTGAAAAGTAAGGGCCGCTCTTCAAAAAATGTTGCCATTATTGCCCTTTAGGAAACGTGCTGGAGCCTATCTTAATATTCAAATAGCAAGGAAGCCACTGCATAGCTCACACCACTTAAATACTGGGAGTTTCCGTAACAGGACCCTTCTACACATAAATTCGGAATAAACCTTAACGGAAAAAAACATAGCTTTTCATTCATCAAGGGTTCCGAATTCATTAGTGTGGGTACAAAAAAGATGTAGCTGGGTCAGGTTCGGAACTGCCCCACGGACACACTTTCATTTACTCTTGCACATTTGGATTTTAATGGACCCCACAGACTCAGCATATTTAATTCTATCGTCACCACAAATGTTAAGTCAAAAAAAAAAGTACCGAGCTCTAGCTAACGTGATAATCATGTGTGTCAGCTCTGGTGGCAATTCAACCTGCTGGACAATAGAATATGTGTGATTGACACAAACACAAAATATGCCCTACCGACTTTCTAATCTAATACAGACCGAAAATTGGCCTGGGGGGGAAAAGTGCGTGTCAGGTTACATCCGTACAAATACGCTCCTTTTAAAAGTATGTCAATTACTGCGTGTTTAGAACTAGTTCTACACCATGTCTATTAACTATAAGCAAATACATGTATCTTCTGTACATGACACAATGCCAGTGGTGTAGCTAATGCTGGTTTGGAGGCAAAGTGGCAGGGAGGATGGCAATTCCTCCTGTCATAGTAGTACAAAAATATTTCCCATAATGAACCAAACAGGGATTTTATGACCTTTGTCAGTACATTGATGGTTACTATATGTCTTGGGGACCCTCAACATCCTGGATGGCTACTACATGGTATGTACATAAAAATAACTTGATGACCTCCATGGACCCAAAACTGACCCACAACATTTGTAGCCAGTCAACCAATGATTGTGATGCTTTTGAGTGATTTTTGGTTTTCCCATTTGATCACCTATGGAAAAAGCAAATTGTGAGAAGAAGAGAGTGCAGTGGTGTGAGAAGCCACAGACAAAAAACAAGGCAAAACACTGCAAAATTGGGTAAAATACCAAAAATAGGTTGAAAATACAAGAAAAAGCTGAAATTTGTCACATCTTTTACATTGGAAAACAAGGAAATCAGCTGAAAAGAGGAACTCTCACACACCCCTGGAAAGAGAAGAAAGAAAGAAGAAACAGTAAGAACACAATTAAGTTACACAGCTGCTCCACGTAACTTAATAATTTACATGTGTAACTTTAGTTAGATCATGCTGAGTGAGAGAGAGTGAGCAAGGGATCCAGTCAGAGTAAAAGAGAGGGAGAAAGGATGAGAAAGAGAGACACAGGGAGAGAGAGAAAGCAAGTGAGAGTGTGTGAGAGAGAGAGAGTAATCTCTGTCTGTTGCATGTGGAAGTAAAAAAATTTTCTTGATCGTTTGTGTCATAAATAATTTTATATGCCACAAAAAGAAGGGGAATTTGCTAATTCTGATCAAACTAACATGCCACAAGCTAGTAAAAACACCAAGGCTACAACGTTAGGACGTACAATTAGTGCATTTAAAGTGGTGCAGTTTAAAATACTATATTTGATTAAACACACACTCACACAACACCAATTCAAATTAAAAATGGCAGCCATCTTGATTTTGTCAGAGGAATAAATAAACAGAGAAAATGCCAAGGCCGCTGGAGTGCCCTTTTGCATGTGTATAATAAGTATAAGATGAATTACATGGTGCATCTTTTTCTACAGGGTGAGTCAAAAAAAACTTGACCCTGATTTTGTCCGCCATTTTGAATTTTTAAATAACAAATATCTAACATATGTGGTATATGCGGAAAGCTTATTTCATTATCTTTAATTTGCTGCAAAGATCATTCCAATCGGTTAAGTATAGGCCGAGCTACAGTCTTTCGAATCAAGAATCTGCCATGAATAAATAGCCTGATTTTCTTCTGGACACGGATTTCCTTCGCTGAACGCCGTTCATTTCAATGTGAATCCGTGGACAGAGCAGAAAACCGACTACTTGATTCAAACGACTGTAGCTCGGTCTATACCTAACCGATGTGAATGACCTTTGCAGCAAATTAAAGATAATGAACCCAGCTTTCAGATGATACCAAATATGTTAGATATATGTTACTTAAAAATTCAAAATGGCGGACACAATCAGGGTCAAGTTTTTTTTACTCACCCTGTATTACGCTTAAAAAAAGTTGGACGAAGTCATTTTTTGCAGATGCAGGAAAGGGGACTCCAGAGGGCTTAGCTCACCACCAGCGTAATCTGCGGAATTACCATTTACCTGATTCATATAGTAAGTTGCATTCTGGGCCAGAATGCTGACTATCTGTAGCAAGGTAACCTGGCATGCTCTATGCACCTCCTGCTTGCTAGTGCCGTACACTGACAGGCAAAACTGCGGGGGCAAGGTTGGGAAATCATAAATGACGTAGAAAATGTTATGTTGAGGTCAAACTTCTAAGATCTAAGTTTTTTTTTTAATTACTGGGACATCTGGACGAGGACAGGACAAACAATTGTACAAGAAGCGCTAAGGTGGCTAATTAATTCAACACTCTATGGAACTGTGAAAAGAGACTACATATTAGGACTGTCATCGAAACTTTTTCTTATGTATGTCGCAATATTTTTTAAATTCCAACAGCAACATCAAGACGATATTTTTCGGACTGTCAATCAGTCTGATGAGCATTCAAATTTGAGGAACAATATGCAATATCTGCATCAGATTCTGCCCATAAACTTTATTGTAATACAAATACTATGAGTGTACACATTATGTGCACCAAGGTTGACCATCCTGGTGGCTACATACCAGGTTTTGGGGCTTACACACAACATCAAGCAAAGGTGAAAGGGGTTTCCCTGCGTACTGTTAACAAAATGATGTCATTCGGTGCTATTTCAAACCAAAACATTCAATGTAGTTGGCATTCTAAGATCTGGGCATTTTGATTATGGGGCTAGGTTATCTGAGTTTCACTTACTGAAAGCAATGACTTATTAAGTTTTCATAGGTTGCTTTTCTGAACATTACAAGTTGGTGAATGGCTATGGACCAACCTCCTTTACCAAATTCTTCAATAAAAGTTCTATTCGTGTTGATAGATTTTTGCACTGGCATGCAAGGATCAACCCTATTCTTAGCCTTTGGGAAAGTATTCCACTGAATGTTAGGAATGCTCAGTCCTTATCATCTTTCAAGTTTATGTGTAGGCAGCATCTCTTGCAGGCTAAATGATTGTCTTACTTTTACCATGTCACTGGTTTAGGTTTCATTATTCCGAATTGACATAACGTTGATATCACACATTGTTGATGGCAACATACTAAACTTGATCTAATATGGGGAATACACAGGAGGTGGCTGAGATCACATTAGCTATGGATCTGTGTTTAGGTTTCATCGTCATCATCTTTTTCTTTTTCTTCTTCTTATTATTCAGCACTCTGTGACTTATACTTTGTTTTTGTGTGAAGGAAGAAATATTTATCACATTCATCCAGGATCCTACCTGACATGGGCAATATTCACATTGACATGTCGGGATTATTCCGAATTGACATAACATTGATATCACACATTGTTGATGGCAACATACTAAACTTGATCTAATATGGGGAATACACAGGAGGTGGCTGAGATCACATTAGCTATGGATCTGTGTTTAGGTTTCATCGTCATCATCTTTTTCTTTTTCTTCTTCTTATTATTCAGCACTCTGTGACTTATACTTTGTTTTTGTGTGAAGGAAGAAATATTTATCACATTCATCCAGGATCCTACCTGACATGGGCAATATTCACATTGACATGTCGGGATTATTCCGAATTGACATAACGTTGATATCACACATTGTTGATGGCAACATACTAAACTTGATCTAATATGGGGAATACACAGGAGGTGGCTGAGATCACATTAGCTATGGATCTCCTTTCTATTGATACCAAATAAGTACATACCAACTTTCCTCTTTGAGATTTCACAATTATATAATCTCAGTAAGTCAAATTTCCTGATATTTACTGCAAACATGCAGATTTTCAATTTCCAGCTAAAAATATCATACAAACACCTGTTTTTTGTTTCTTTTTGGTCTATTTTTTGCTTTATATTAAGGGAAACTGCTATTTGGACCTGGCAACTTTGACATCCTACCCTACTCCTACCCATGATGGGAAAAAGAATAGTTAGGTAAGTTGCTGGATGTCAGCTGTAATCTAACTTGAAACAATATTATACTGTGAATCGTCATGCAAGTGTTGATGCGTGTGTATATGGTTATTCAATACAAATGCAATGTATATACTGTATCAGCTGTAATAAAATGCTCCCTCTTAACAAACACCCCTTCATTTTTTTTTCAACCAATATTCCTGAAATGTTAAAAATCAAGCCATATGTACAAGTACACCGATTTCACAATTGCGAAATTGGTGGCAGATATGCCAGCCTGAAACTTGCTAATTTGTACACAACTTGCCTGGTACATTGTCAAATTAATACACCTTTATACAATTTTAAGCAATTTCAATTTTAAAAAAAAAAAATTTAATCAAAGCAGGGAATTGGCACAGAGAGCACTAATTAATCTTAATGGTTGTTGAAATTGAGTAATTATCTTCCTGCACTCAAATACAAAATCAATGGTTAATGCAGTTGCAATTAAAAATTCATATGCTATGAGCTAATTGAAGTAAAAGTTTCATTTAATTAATTCAACATCAGACAGAAGGGATTTTTTACTGGGATATTTTAGCAACATGAATTTTTCAAGATTTTTAGAATTTTGAACAGTTTAGTAGCTGCTTGTTTTAATTTGCAGTTTTAAACAGACACACTATGCTACACAGTATGTGGTTCAAACCTGAGTGCCAACAAATTAATAAACATAATACTTTCTACTCACAAATCACTCCCACTCCCTTATTAATCTTTTGTAATAAATTTCTTATTGTATACCCTATGACGGCAGTGGCGGCTCCAGAATCGGAAAAGCAGGGGCGAAAAGCAGAGTTAGAAATTGTGTGTGTTATCAACAACACGTTGAACTGCTTCACATACTCTTTACACATGTATTTCAGCTAGGAATTTCATATACTGATCTACTTGATACAACAATAATCCTACTTCAATAAGAGTTCTGCATGAATAAACCTATTTGCCGATAACTTGCAGTATTTAACTCTTCCTTGCACCCCTGCTTTTCTGAATCTGGAGCCGCCACTATATGACAATGTGCCATACTGTATTTCACAATTTCCCAACTGTGTTGGTCATCGTCTGCCTCGGATAACATATTCATACATTTGTACAACACATTGCTCAAATTTTTAAATTGGGTTATCTCATAGACTAGGTGGTTGTAAAACACTTCTGGCCAATTTACAAAATGTCATACATGGTGCAAATTCTTGAAGTATTATACTAGTTCCCAAGATTAGATTAAAAATTAATGTAAAACATCCAGTACCTACCTGGAGAACTAATAGTTTAAATTTCAAGACAAATAAAAATTTGTATATGTACATATACCTTCTGAATGCCTATCTGCTAGGAAAGTGCAGGACTGTCCTTGCGAACCTAACACCTCAGATGATTCAATCTCGCTCCTCTCCCACCCTGTCTTGATAGCTTGGTTTGGTAAACGTCGTGCATTGTCATACGAAGGTTGCCAGTCGAAGTCCATCCAAGCAAACATGGGTTTTCAACACTATGCGTGCGCTGCCCTGCGCCAGTTGAGATTTATAAATATACATCCTTGCCTACCTGAAGAAACTAAGTAGTTAAATTCAAACCATTATAATAAATTGTATAGTTAAATATACCGTTCTGATGCCTTATCCGCTAAGAAAGCGAAGGACTCCTTGAACTAACACCTAATAGAATGATATCTAAGGCCCCTCATCCACACCCTGCCTGATATCTTTTGTAAGAGCAATGGTGCATGTCTTGTGAGGTCGCACGGTCGAATCACGGCCACGGGCACATGAGGTTTTTTCAAACACACTATCGTGCCTGGCCATCTCCAGGGAAAGTAATATACAAGGTGCAAAATTGTAAAGCATGCGCACACACACGCACGCACGCATGCACACACACTTTTGTATCATCTATACCACGGAGGACATTAAAGGTACCACGTCCTCGGCTGCAAAGGCAAACACTGTGACAGAATAAAGTGCATTATTATACCTCCCAGGACAAAAGAAAACTTTCCAAGGACTACTGTTCAAAAGAATTTCTTTTGTGTTAGGTCCTCAGAAGTAAATATCAAATCATCATAAAATTACAAACACACACACACACTCTACCAAAGTAATCCATATGTGTGCTGATCTGTAAGCATATGGCATATGAATGGCCTTGTTTTTAATTCTACATACACATTTATACAATTCTATACTAAAATTTCACAATGTATCTTTATCCTGGGTTATTGACAGTTGGCTGGTTTATCAATAGTTGGCTGGCTTTTGTCATTTTGAAAACAAACTTGGGAAAGCCCAGGGAATCCCTGTAGGCTGTATCGCAGTGAAAACAATATTGTAAATACATTCACTGCCCATTGTGAGACAATATGATTTCAATGATTTCAACACACATCAAATTTTATTTTTACGCACATTGTTGCCAAGTTTATTTTTGCTAAACACCCGGATGTCTGCATCTGGCTATATGAAGCCATGTATAAATGATAAAAATGGACATTAAATTATCACTTTTTGTTATGCACCTGCATTTTATCAGCATGTTGTTTTCACATCCCATACATCCAATCCTGATCCTCTGACATCATTTTATGAATATTCATGTGTAGTGTAACTTTAAACAAGTATCTAACCAAGTGATATTGAATGTTAATGAGTGCTAGACTATTTTACCAAATAAATGCACAAATGAAACACATTCAACATATGTTTTATGTAACTTGTATATTTGTTAAAGACACTATCAGTGATTTGCTAAATCAGCAAATCGAAAAAATCATCAAAAATCAGATTTTTGCTTGTGTGTAACAAGTACAGGTATCCTAACATACCCTGCAAATGATAAGACCAGAAGAAACCTAATAAGGACAGAATCAGAGATTTTAGTCATTACTGTCCGTTCGGACACTTACTACAACACGTAATTGAATGGAGAATCGTATCTTGGAACACTGCCGTTTTCTTCCTTTTCGGTCAATTCTACAGCTGGAAAAGGTAACTTATGAGAATTCTACAGACTTATCCTTCACTTTGAAGCTATTTCTGCAAATTTCAAATATTTTTAAAATCACTGATAGTGTCTTTAATTGTACAAACACTGCAATTCATCATCTTTTCATAACACATCTAAGTTTTGGGATAACCCACTTTATTTTTTGCACTGTGCCCATTCATGAAGTTGACGAGTCCATATACATGTGAATAATTCCCATTGCTCTGTTTCAGTATTATTACATGTACCTATACTCCATTCCATCTTAAGTTAAAGGGGCGATGTCACTGTGTTCTTTAGGTTGCGCAGGCATGAAACAGAGTCCTCGCAGTCACAGCAAATACACGCACATATAAATACAGAAATGCATTTTGACGTAACTTCTAAGCTCAGACGGAACAGAGTGAATGTACAACTAGTCCCGGGGGTTCTCACAAATGGAGAGGTAGTATGGGTATGTGCCGCCCATAAGACCCTCATTTTCAGGCTCTTTTTCAGTTCCAGTGATGCCCATTTTAGGACCATTTCAGTTCCAGAGACCCTACTTTTCATGTCCAAATGCATATTCTACCAATTTTTGTAAAAACACCTCAAATAGCTTGAAATTGAGGTAAATCGCGGCTTATTTTCCGAAATTTCAGAAAACCTAGCTCTGGAGACCCCATTTTTAGGGCCTCAAATCAGTTCCGGAGCCTCAATTTTTAAAATCTGGGTGGCACATACCTACCCAAAATAAAGTTGAGTACCCTCCCCGGGATACTAGTACTTCAAAAGTCCTGAATGTTGCAGGCAGGCCAATGGAAAAAACTATTTAGAAATAGTTTTTGTCCATCTAATGTACATTGCGTATGTGTATGTAGCCATGATGTGAACAATACAGACCAAGATTGATCCCGATCAGTAAAAAAATGGATGTAAAAATGTCTTGTGAAAACCCCATTGTAAGTCTTCCATTATAAAAACAGGGCTGGATAACTAGAAAAAACAGCAAACGTTGCTTTGGTTTCATTGTTATGATATGTAGTTCAGGTAACCCTATTTTTCTCAAGTTGACAATTGACTGCTTAAACACCAAATGAAAGGCATGTAAAAAAATAGCCAAGCTTGATCAGAAATCATGACAGCATGAAAAAAAAATCAACATATGAGTGAGCATCAAACAAAATGGCAAAAATTACTTGGTGCTATGAGACAATTACCAAACAACTGGTTTATGGAATGCTTACACCACATTTGAATACAATTAAACTAGGTTAGTAAGTATTAAACAGGTTTAATATGCAAAATTGGCAACAAAATGTGCTCACCTCAGCCACTCTGATGATGGACAGGGCTGTTACAGGACAAGAAGCCGAGCAAGTTACCGTCAGCAGAAGCTGTAAGCAATAGAAGATAAACCGTCAAGAAGGTCTTAAGTGCAATAGCTGCCATATGTCAGAAATTCCCATCAAACATACTATTAACCTAAATCTTTGGTCAGTGACTCTTGAAATGGGTCTTCAGGCGACACAGTCACCTGAAGAACCATTTCAAGAGACATTGACTCAAGGCAAGATAAATTGAGTGTTACTCTACATGGCAGCAAACAAATGTATCACATGGCAGCTATTGCACTTATGACCTTCTTGCATTCACATGATGAAATAACTTTAAACCCCATGAGTACTATCTGGTGATTGGTCACAAAGTAACTTAAGTGATTTTTTGAGCCAATCAGCAACAAGGTAAGATCAAGGTACCCACTTAGGGTTTAAGATGGTGTCTACTGGACCCCATAATTTTCAAAATACCCAAATTATGTGGTCCAGTGGAATATATTGGGGTCTAGCACAGATTTTCCTATAATTCTGCATTTGGTCAGATTGGAAACATGATTTCTAAGCACTGCTGAGTGTAGAGTTATTGTATCTATGTGGACTCCACTTTTTAACATTTGAAATTTACTGTGTTCATTGTAATTTTTGTGAGTCATGGACCCCCAGGATCCTAGTACTAAGTGGGAAACCTGGGTAAGATGTTGGTATGGCTGAAGAAAACTACAGCTTGAATATTTATAAGCTGCATTTGAACTGGTTATATTGAAGTAAATATATGATACAATTAGCCAATAAGAGGTGCTTTATGAAAGGCAGGTCACAGGATTAAACAACATGTACTTATTCATATTTCAGATTAAATATCCAATATCAGATTATTTTAGATTAAAGGGAAAAAATACAAAAGAAGATACACTTTTTAAATAGCAATGGATAGCACCCCTTCATTTAAATCTAATATGGAATAAAATAAATTTCAGTATATTGGTATAGATGGGAAAAATTGATCTAAACATATGTTCTTACAATAACAATGTAAAATACTCAGACTTGGCAGAAGTCTAAGCTTTGAAGCTTGAGTATATGAAATAATACTCTTAATTATGGTTTATTTTAATTAGTAATTAATAAAAAGAAAATAGGATACAGGTTTGCTGAAACTCACGATTGAATATATGAATAGTCATTTACAATGGTGTTCTAATAGAGGGGGCTATAGAAGGTCAATGTTTTCAGATCCACTTGAACACAGGCTCATTTAATGACTTTAATCACCCTGATCCCACTTTGAAGAAAAATGAAAAAGTGCGAAAACCAGGGATGCCCCATCGAAAATCCAACTGGCCGTCAATTGTCAAAAAAATTGATTTTTGATCATAAACCTCAATTATTTTTTGTTCAATTTGCTTAAAGGGCGTGTTCCGACTCGTCGTGGGACCCCCTGATTTACCCGACAGTAGTATCGATTTTGATATCATATGAAGGCGTATTTTTGCTTTTCATTATCGTCCTCAAATTTCAGCCTCAATATCCATTCATTTCAAGATATAACGAAAAACCGCCGTTTTAGTGGTTAACCATCAAAATTAGCACAGCCTATTGAATAGGCTTTGCAAATGCCATATGCTATACCGTCAAAACCGCAAGCTGTTTCCCACGGTACTGATAGGGCGTACGGGCAAGTTGCCAGGCTTCATATTAAGCATAGAACACAATGAATAAATCGAACAAGCACCTTTAATTTTGGTGGCGTAATACCATGCTTTGGGGTATTAGGAATCATGCTATGCAACTCATCTCACCATAGGCTTTAGTTTTCTTGAAAATGCCATGTTGCTTAAAATTGACCTCTGAGGGTGCTTTCCCATAAATGCGCAATCCAATTGCATATGGTGATTTAAATTCAAAAAAGTTTAGAGAGTTTTATTTGAACACATGCTGAAAATTTAACTTACATGGTGTTTGCGGGTTTTACAAACTGTAGGCTTTTAATGTCATAAAAATGCCCTCCATTGAAACCCCACGTACAAAAGTCAATTGACCCCCTGTAACATTCAATGGAGTGTTTTCATCAATTTTAAATTAATGCCATGGGAATATGGTAAGTGTTACACAGCTGCTAATCTTCAGAAAATGATGCATCAATAATTCTGATGATGGTCCCACCGTTAAAAATTTTAAACTGTTCATACGATAAGTTCTTTTTTGGGAAAGCGCCCTCGCCGTCCAATTTAGGCTAAAAACTGCCATATCGAAAAAACTAAAAAGTCGTGGTGAGATTAGAAATGCATTGATGATTCTTGGCAGGCAAAACATGGGTGTTGCCACAAAATGAAGGTGATTCAAAACAAAAGCTTATCAAGTTATGGTCAAAAACATATGTATTTTGGGCAATTTGGGGGGCATTTTGGATTGTTCGTTGGGGCACCCTGGTTTCTCACTTTTAATTTTTTTTCGTCGAAAATGGGATAAACCTCAATAAAGTCATCATTTTAGCCCGTGTTCGAAAAGTGATCTGAAACTATGACACAAATATTGACCCTCTATAGCCCACCTCTAGTTCAATTATTAAAAATACAAAATAATAAAAGTAAAAAAAATAAAAAAAATAAACAAATTGAATATTGAAAAATTCGGACTTTATCCTTGTAACTCAATCAAAGGATTAGGATCAAACCGTGCATTTGGCCAAACTTTTTAATCAAAAAAAATCTACTGTATTGTATAGGGGAAGTAGGACTATGTCCTAGACCATTTTTTTGGATGAGGCGGGGAAAATACAACACCGTTTGTACTCAGTGCATGTGACCACAGCATCTGTCACAAGTTATTCACTAGTTACTGGACAGCTGTTATAGTAGGTTTCTAAGCCAGTGCAATCCATTCAGCCCAATTATATCGAAGCAAAAAAGTGGCTAAACACTGGTAAAATGCTGGTTAGTGGATTAAAATTACTCAAATGAAATTGATGTCCTACGGCATTTTGCCTGCTTATACAGGCTCAATTTCCCCTGGCATTTCCCTGTATTTATTTATCCTTCAAACATAGGATAATGCCGGAGAAAAAATAGTTTATCTCAATAGAAAGGACCTCCAGGGTGACCATTACTTATGTATTGATTGAGTTATCTAGAATAAAGAAAGATTTAACAAACAAACAAACCTGTTTGTACACTAGACAGGGGCGTATCCAGGATGACATACCCCCGGGGGGCAAACTGAGGATGAACTTTTGGCGCCCCTGTGGAAATTGAAAATGGCGCGCCATACCACATCTTCCTGTATATGCATAACATACACAAATTTTTTTCGGCGAGCGTAGCGATCCTGAAAATTGTTGAAATTGTGTCTGCAAATGGGCAGTTTTGTCGGCAACCCCACCCCCACCCCAACATTGAATGGTCTGGGAACGCCCCTGCAAGTGATTAAATAACAGTTCCAATTTCCCAACAACTAGCTTTATTAAATCAACAGACACCAACTTAACGCCGAAAAAGGCTTGGATCATAATGAACGTGGTCGGACGTGGATTTAGTTGATAATGAATGAATGCAGCTGTATTTTCCTTGGTTTTGCTTTAGCTCATCTTTTAGAGGCTCAATTTGAGCTTTTTTTCTAATAATATTAATAAAACAATTTGATTTTTCCTTTATGGGAGCCCTTTCTTTGACTTTTTTCGTACCCTTTCCGTTTTTGACGCCCTTGTATCTCTATATTCCTCTTTTTTAGATTCACCCTTTTGCACCCCTTAAACTTTTTTCAACACCTCTTTTCTGTTTTTGACACCCTTTTTTGTTTCTATCCCCTAGCCAGTTTCAGTTGCTGTTTTCGCGCCCCTTTCCTATTTTTTCAATCTTTTAACCTTTTTTGATGCCCCTTATTATTCCCCTTTAAACTCAAATTTCCTTTGCTATTCTTTGTGTCCGTTTCCTTAAACTATTTTCAACCCCTTTTCGTTTTTTTTTTTAGTTTTGACGCCACTTATTTTTCTCTCTTTTCTTTCCACCTTCCTTTTGTTCGTTTTTGGCGCCCCTTTCCTTTCTCCTCTGTTTTTCTTTTCTTTTCTCTTCTCATTTTTGCTGCACCTTTTTTATTTGTCTTAGATTTCCCTTTATAATTTATCTCCATTTTTGCCCTAATTTTGGCCCTTCTTAGCTTTCCCTTACAGTTTGATCCTTTTCGCCATAAGCTTTTCTATCTCTTTCCCATTTAATTGTCCCCTTCCCCTTTTTATTTCCCTTTCCTCCCAATCTATCTCTAATTTTCTTTCTTTTCCTTCCTCTTTCCTTTCCTCCCCCTTTTTCTCCTTTCCTTTCCCTTTTTTCCTTTTCCTTTTTTTTCTCTGTTTCCTTTTTTTTGCGCACCCCTTTGGCCACCTGTAGGGCAAGCGCCCCACATTGCCCCCCCAGGATTACGCCACTGCTAGATGGGTGGTGCATTCAATGTGCAAATAAATTCTCAGAATGTAAGATAAACTATCCTCTACTATAACCTGGTGTAGATACTTTACATACCAGCAAAATAAAGGTGTTGTTTTTTCAATATTCTAACACAGCATTAGAAGCAATATGGGCTGTGAGCAGTAGACTGATTCAAAATATTGCTTTATTTGAAAAATCAAATCAAAAGCAAATAATTGAATTACCTTCATTATCTCACCTGCAAATCACTGGGTAGGGTTGGGAGTTCCGCATTAGCAAGGGCGTAGAACTTGAAATGCCAATCTCTGTTCCTCATTCTTTGCATTGGGTCACCCTGAAATATGGTATTGAAATCAGCTTTCTACATGGAATGAAGTAATGTACAGTATAATAGCAGTGACGGAATTTAACATTATCATTTTGCAACAAAATTAGAGTATGATATGGCTTGGCCCCCCAATTAATATGAAAACTAGGATACACATTTGACATGTGTTACTAAGTACAAGGATTAGTAAAATTTTCAACAGACATTTGTTTTTAAAGGTGAATGGTGCGATCATCTTTGGACCCCCAATTTACCCGGCAGTAGTAACGATTTTGATATATCAGATGATAAGGCGTATTTTTTCAATGTCGTCTCTGAATTTGCGCCCTCAAACTCCATTTAAATGCAAGATCTAAACATTAAAACTGCAAATTATGGGGAGTTTCCAAAACCTGCCTCATCTGACACTGTTTTCGGACAACTTATTAATCTGAAAACTTAACAGAATAAATGTGTGCTTTCAGGAAACTCTCCAAATTTATGGTTAACCATCAATATAGAAGCACAGCAGTGAATAGGGCTTTGTAATGGTATATTGCTTCTACCATACAAAACCGCAGTGTGTTTCCCACGGTACTTGAGGGGCGCGTAGTGGCAACGCGCGCCGGTGGCAGGGCTATATCAAGTAGAGATACACCAATAGACATAAATTGGAAACGCACCTTTAAGAAAATATCAATTAAGCAATTAAATTAAAATCCAAACTTTAAAAAACACACAAACACACACTCACACACACACCTTCCGTCTTAAGGCTTGTATTTCTTGACATTAAAGGTGCAACGAGAGACTTCACATAACAGGTGTCCCTGAAAAGTGAAAATTCTGGGTCTGTTTTTTGCCAATGATGTACAACAGTGGCGTAGCCAGGATTTGGTGACGAGGGGGGGGGCACAGATTTGTGAATGTACGACGGTTGTATTTTGTACGACAAAAAATGTTTTTTTATCGGCGGGGGGGGGGATTTTACCAACACAAATTGCTTCTTCTATAATGAGGGTAATAGTATTGACAATTAAGCAGTTACCAATTCTCATGAAGCTTCTATCATGCACCAGCACCTAAAAAAAAAACTTTATAGCTTGTTGCGACAAATGTACCGACGGACCATGATGTACCGACAAAAACATCTTGGTCGTGGGGGGGGGGGCATGTGCCCTTGCCCCCCCTTGGATACGCCACTGTGTACAAAGCTTTCTATCCAAAAATATCCAATGTGAAAGGATTATTAGTGAAAATTATTTATTCGGTACAAAAATTGTGATAATTTCTGAATTTCAATTGGAGAAAGAAAATCGGAAATTCAGCCTATAGTTAATGAATATAAGCATATACACATCGCCTTTTGTTTTCACTTTTACGATATTTCTGTGGCCAAAGAAAAAGGTTAGGAAATCTATTGAGTGTATAAATCACATTTAAACTACAATACATATGACAGGAAATATGGATGACTGAAATCTCTTGTTGCCACTTTAATTGTCCCCGCCGAACCAACGTTCGGACCGGGGACTATAAAATGAGCAGCGTCAGTCGTTCGTCAGCAGTTCACCGTGACAAAATGTTAACCCAAGTTGTATCGAGTTATGGAGTTCACGTAAGGGCAACAAATGATGTTGTAACTGGGTGGAAAGAAGCGGGTGATGGCGTCTCAACCTGATTAGATTTGGGCGTAAAAATACCTGCTATTAAGTATCTAATTGCATAATATTTTGAAAATTTTCCTGCAAGCTTGGTGTTTACAAGTTTGTTCTGGAGTTTGTAAGAGCGTATTATGATGTACCTTGGTGGAGGGAAGTGGGCTGAAGAGTTCTCGAAACTCCTACACCTGATTTGAAGTTTTGGGACAGATTTGGGGCAAATTGAGTATACAAAGAGATAATTAATATGCAAAAATCAGCCTAATTGCTATATCATGACACTGTACTTGGATACTCACACCAGTCCTGCGCTGACATGAAAGCCTATCATGGGGGCACATCTTTTGCAATTGAAAGTGCATGATATAGACGGTTGAGGTATGCAAATGAGCGAATTAAATATGCAGTAATTGATCTTATCTCTGAAAAGGTTTACATCGGATAGGCAAATTCCTTCGCTACTGAGACTACTTACGTCATAGGGGGAGGGAGTGGGGTGTTGGGGAGGGAAGGGTAGGTCTGCCTGGGCCGGTTGTTGGGGAGGGGGGGGTGAGGTTGCGGTTTTGGCGATGGGGTGTTGTGTTTGCAGTGGGTTAGAAGGGGGCTATTGTATGTGTTAGGGAGGTGGTGTGGAGGGCAGGGTGGGGTGACGGGGGGTGATAGTAGGTTGGGGAGGGGATGGTTGGTGGGAGTGTGGGGGAGGGCGGGTAGGAGTGGTAAGGGGAGGGGGTGGGAGGCTTGGGGAGGGGGGTGGGAGGAGTGTTGGGGAGGGGGGGGGGGGAGTGTGGGGAGGGTGTAGGGTGTGGCGCGGGGTTTGGGGACGGGATCCACGTGGCATGTTGTTGCGGGATGTTGGGGAGGGCAGGCGTTGTTACAGGGTATGGGGATGGGGGGGGGGTTGTTGCGGGGGTGGGGTGTTGAGCCCGGGGGTTAAGGACGGGTAGGGTGAATGGTTGAAGAGTGTGGGGCGGGGGGTGGGTGTTGCGGGGTGTTGGGGTGGGTCGTGTTGCGGGTGGGCCTTGTTTGCGGCAGTGGCTGTTGGTTTTGAGGGTTGGGGAGGGGTGGGGTGCCTGCGGGGTTTTGCAGAGGGGTGGGGTGTTGTTAGTTGCATTTATTGCATGTAGTGATCGCACATATTCGGCGGGGACATATTTACGCATGCGTAAAGTACGGTTCGCCTTCGTGTACATATGAAATGTGATCAAGCAAAATGAGGCGGATTCTCGCAAATATGGATTTTGAGATATAACAAACAAAAGCTGAAATGTCTTAGGTTTCCTATTGTTTTGACCAGCCTTCAACTGATTATATCTTTGAAATTAATTGGTCAATTTCAATGGGGTTTTCTGCAAAATTTAGCTTTCTAAATGGTACATACAGTAACAGGAAAAGAAAAATTGAGTTTGACCGACTTTAGACTCACTTTGCTTGATCACACAACATATTCAAGACTATCATTTTCAAACTGTTTTTCTTTCTGTTTTCCCATTTTTTTCTCCCCGACGATCGCACGATATAGAAGCATATGCTTACACCTGAAGACCTCCGTGCATAACTTGACAGCTTTACTGCGCTTAGACTATCCCAACGCCAGTCTCACGGAAAATCAGACATTTATCCCGTGCTCGTAGGCTAACCAGTGTGGTGCATTCTTCTGTCTTCCAGAATTTCTAAACAGAAGATACAACAAATTTGTGTTGATATTGCTTGCATGTAAGTAGTATAGTCTGAGCTGGGTGAGAAAGATTAGGATTGTCCTGTTAGGGCTGACGAACTTAGCTTTTTGCTAGTCGACTAGTCGCCTCTAGATAGTCTCGACACACATCATGGCGACTATCGAAGGTCAAATTTTTGGTCACAAATTGAAGCTTAAAGTTTTGTTTCGGATACAATCAAAACGTGCACAGTAATTCAGGGTACTGATATGCAATATTGTACACAAATCCAACGCAAGAACTTTGCACTTATTTTCTTTCTATCGCAAGAGCAAACATTCGTAGTTAAATAATGACAATGACAAGCGCTAAGTTTTCGCCAATGTCATGATTCTGTTCACTTACTCAAAGGAAATTAGTCCTTCCATGACAAATACACTGCAGCAAAGCGATGTTTTGTGATGGCATTTGGCCAACACTCCATATATTTTGAGGCCATTGTCAATACAACGAGCGCTATACCAACGTGGAGAAAAAAAAACCAAACCAAACCCGAAGTCGCAAGAAGTTGAATCTCAATCTGTTTACCACCCTGGATGCAATGCCCACGCCAGACGATGGCGCACGCCTTAACTGTTTAACCTCAGCAACTCAGCCAAGCAATCAAAATATACTACAGATACATACACAAACACATAAACACACCCATCATTGATGGGTTAACACAATTAAGCGGCTGTGATGTGATTTGGGTCATGGAGTTATTCTTATGCTTCCAACGGTTTTGGAATAAGAAAATATTGCTTAATAACCTAACAAACTTTAGGCTTTTTCAATTTGTGATTACATGTTAAACTAATGGTGACATCTAAAATGGGATTTCTTGGCCGCCACCCCCTAATTGCCCTGCAGTGCTTTGACCCCCGTAACTTGATCAAGATTAAGTTTTGTGGCGCATGCAATCGGCCAAATTCTGGTCTGGTTTAGAATGGATACACCCCGCACGTACTGCCAACTGGCCGCGCCCGTGCTAGTCAAGCACTCTGGTTAATCCCCGAATCTTCTCGCTACCTTTCGTACGCTCACGTAAATAGAAATCACGAAACCCTTTGTTTAATTATCTGCGATTGAAGTGTCAACATTAGCAGGACATTTCTTCACTTGTTCACGTTCATTGTGAACAGTGATGAACAACAGACAGACAATAAGACATCGTTCTAGTGGTTTTTAATCGTAAAATGATTGTATAATTCCCGTGTCAAGGAAAAATACAAAATAACGACTGGTTACGGCATCGCGGTCATAGAGTATAGGCTTTTGCGATTTCAAAGCACATGATACTGATATAATGTATTAATCTTGGGCAAAATATGCATTTACATTTACTCAGGAGGAGTAATATTTAAGGTAATGTAGTATAACCAGCTTGAAATCATTATTTTCTTGCAGTTTTAGAGCATTTTTTTAGATCATTTTTAATGCCTTCTGAAGTTTCATTAAAATAGTCGCCAAGTGGCAAACAAAAGTCGTAGTCAGACTATCGCCAATAGTCGCTGACTACGCTTTGTGCGACTTAGTGGGCAACCTATTGTCAGGACAGCATATTTAGATGCATGCGTAAAAACCAGCTGTACGTGGCGTGATCAGAGAATTCTTTATAGGATATTCGTTATTGACCAGGGAAAGGGGTGTATCGTCCTCACTTCAAAGAAGATGGTTGTTGCTGCTCTTCACAATGAAGTACATAATGCACCAATCTTTTTAATGGTTCACATAGGATGCATAAATTGCTGCCAAATAGTTCACATAGATGCTTCCTTTAGTGACATGGTCATCAAGAAACCATTTGAACAGCTCTAATCAAAGGGTTGACTTGCTGAACACTTGATTAATTGCACAACCAGTCCCTAAAACACCCATTACATTTGGGATTCACTTTTTGTGTTTGAATCAAAGGTAATCATCAGAGGGCATTTTGAATCAATCCCACAATCATGGCTCGAAAAAGTGGGGAATTTGGGAAGCTCCTTCCCAGGGAAGTTGGCCATTTGGAGGGAAACTTGGCCATTTGTAGGGAAATTTATGCATAAGATATAGTGGGAAATCTGTGAGAAATGTGACTATCTTCCCGGGAAATTTACATTTTTTCAACCCCTGCCCACAATACATTGCAATGTGCCTTACTGTACTAAACACATGTGTTTAGTGTTCAAGATGTTTAAGAACTGCAAGACATTTCATGATCATGCAAAATCCCTAAGTACTAGCTCCATGTGGCCTAACATGAGCATAAAAGTCAGGGTTTTTATGTGTTAAGAGTAGGATTTTTGTGGGATCACATGACCTTATTGAAGTGAAATTTCCCCAAACCAGGGCATTGTAGGATTGACTCAAGATACCCTCTGGGTAATCATCTAAGATGCTTAATTAGTTTGTTTGAATTGGATTTGTTTTGAAGCTAAACAGGAAAGGATACGGGCAACCACTAAAATTTCATCAATCTCTTTCAAAAGAGAAAGGATCCAGCAATATGCCAATATAAATTAAATTTACGGAAGGTTTTCAGTGATACCAATTTTACGTCTGATAAGGTGAATCATGGGAATAAGGCAGGCGATCTCATGGTGCCTCTTTAAGATGTAAAGTGTGAAATGGCATCAACCAGATTTTGTTCATGACAGCTATCTTCAGTAGATGACAGAAACCTAAAGTACATCCTTTCTTCGGTTTACGCAAAAAAACACACCTTGATTTATCATCTATAGTCCATTTCTCTACCTCCGTGCAGTAATGTCATAACCTTGATGCAGTTTCACGCACGTGTCAAGATATGCCGTCTTTGTGCGCGCATGTAAAAATGCCGCGCTTTAAGCCAGCACGCGCGGTTTACTGGTGCGACCATCAAATCTCGCACTGACGTCACTGAACAGAGGTAGGGAAATGGAGTATAGTAAATAGCAGAAAAAACATTGGATGTGCTATCATTGGTAGACAGCAGAAGACATTTTGGTATGATATCTTCTGTAAAATTGACATATGAAACCTGTTGTAGATGCGACTTTGTGGCACACAATTGGCCATGCAAAGTATGTTGTGACATGAGATTGGACATCTTGGATATTACCTTTGTTTCTTGAAAGTATTTTGCATGGTGTAACTTTCAAATTGGTTGATGCCTTGTAACTACATAAAGTTCTGTTAAGTGACATAATTTCTAATAGACAGCTGATATTTTCAATAAGGTTCATAATCATATGCAGTTATTGTCAAAATTGGCAATCAGTGCTTTCAAAATAAATTTACTTTCACTCTGAACCTAAATGCCCTGGTTGGTACCTCAAAGTATTAAAGGAAAGGTCTGGTAAACTAAGTTGACAAAGGGCTAGATATGAATGAAAAGAATTATTTATTTAGGTGGCAGCTGTAGCATTGATGTTGGGGAAGGATTTTTCAGATGACGGCAGCACTGGGGATCAAATTTTCTGGAAGAATAGACCCCTGCAAACTGCATTTGAAACACTGATACTGGTATCACACACCTCTGGTTCTTTAAAATGACTACAAGCCAATTTACCCACCTTGTGTTTGTGCACAAATCTCTTTCACATGGCGCAGTCTGGGTGCCCCCGATGCTTCTCTAGTTATCTCACTCAAGATGTCTTCCATGGCTGCCAGGTTGGATGAGGAAGAGAGACGATTTCTATGCCACTTTTATGATGTACTCCGTGTGCAGTACTTCATTATTTGACTACAGTTTTAGCAGAGCTAGTAACAGCACCAATGCATGCTATTGGGGTAGTGGAAAGGATAAAAATGGATTACTAAATGGCAAGAGAGCTGTGAAACTTGGTAATTGACACAAGATTGACAAGAACTGAGATGCCTTAATTCTAAGGCTAAGTAAACTTACCAACATAAATGTACAATGGCAGTGGGGGAAATTATCCCTAATTATTTTTCTTGTGGCAGAGTTTGTTTTCACCTCCAATAAAACTAAGATTCGGAGATACTACAAAGTATGCGCAGTGTTGTGTGTTGTGAAGTGATACTGCACAACGAGGGCCAATCATAAGGCTAAGCACCGGCAAGTTACAGGCATGCTAGGTCATTCAAAATTTGTAAACCAGAGCGAACATTATATACTTGTTATAAGAAAGAAGTAGCCAACCAAGGTGCTTACAGAACTTCCTATGAATAGGGGTATCCAGGCTACACCACAGATTATAACAGGGCAGCACGTATAATCTGTGGTGTAGCCTGGGATACCCCTAGTCATGAAGTTCTTAATCACCTGGTTGGCAACGTCTTTCTCATAGACAAAGTGACAATTGTCGCTCTGGTTTACAAAATTTTGAATGACCTAGCACCTCCATTATCTTTCTGGCATTTTCTTATGTTACATAGCAAGTAATTAGAACTTTCGTCACAGAGTTAATTACAATTCCACCAACCAAACGGAGTACAAGAAAAAGTACAAGAGCGTTAGTCTATATACAGGCGGATGCATTATTTGGACATTCTTGATGCTAAACTTCAAAAATCAGCAACATCAGTATAGTTTAAGAATAATTTAAGGACCATTTCATTTGAAAAAACCAAAAAAGCTTGTACATGATTGTCTTGTTAAATTTTGTTGTTATCAATGCAGTGTATGTACTTTTGTTAATTGTTGTCTGTGGTAACACGGCCTAGTGAAAAACAGCCTTATGGTTGAACTGGGCCTCCGTGGTAAAATAAAGTTGAATGAATGAATGAGTAGACAGCCCTATATATCAAAGCCCTGCCCTCCTTCCAACAATTTAAAGCCACTATCAGTCATTTTTTCAAAATTCAAAATGCCCATTTTGTCTCTTAATTGTTAGTGTTAGGCAGGGGCGGCGCCAGGGAAAAATCATAGGAGGGGCGAAACATCATAGGGGGGCAAAACAGTACAAATTAACTCATTTTGGTTTAAACCCCCTAATTTATGCATAAAAACCCTTTTTTACTAAATTTTGAAAATCTCAGGGGGGCGGCTGCCCCCTGCCACCCCCTGGCACCGCCCCTTGTGTTAGGTCACATCAACACCTTATATTCCTGTTTTTTTTTGGTGAAAAACAGAAACTTAAAAGTCTTAAGCATTTTAAAGTGGTCTTGAAGATGCCATTTATGCCAGTTTAATTCTAGACTTTAAAAAAAAAGTTGGATCCTGACTTTTTTAGTAAATAAAGCATTAAAATTCATCAATTCTTGACAAAAAGGGTGTGTAATGCTTAGCCACTTACAGGGGTCTTAACTAAAACAATTTCCAATACAACAATACAAAAAAATGAAAAATAGAGGGTGCGATTAATCATTTGTTTACATTTTGAAGAAATCGCTGTTAGTTGCTTTAACCTTAGGAAGTTGCAGTTGTTGGCTAGTAACAGATTTATAGCTACGTTGATCCAGGTTAGTTACTACGATAAAAATTTATGCATTTGTAGTGTTATTTTGGAGTCAACAACCTTGCCAAAATGCAATGTTTAATTAGCACTTTTCAAAAATTGTCTTCATCTTGTTATTTTAGGCCCATGAAAGTCAATTCCAAGTTTATCGTTACTTTTTTTCCTGATTGATGAGGTGACTTTTTCATTTTTCATTATTTCATCAGATTTCTTTATTGACCTAAATGTGCCTAAGAAATTTACACGAAATGTAGGGCCGCAGAAAAGTAATCAAAAATATGTTTTACAAACAAAACAGGGTTTCCAATTGCTAAAACTGTTTTTTTTAATTATTTTGGCAATCGTGAATTTTTGACGCGGGTATTTAAAAGCAATGCGGACACGTAACGATAAACTCAGAATAGACTTTCATGCGCCTTAATTAAACTATAACTTAACCTTGCTGGGATGCAAATTCGGCGAGAATCACAGTATAGATTATCGCAGTGTTCTCGTAGCATTCAGATATGAGAATCAATCCCATTGAATCATGTATTAAGTGTTATCATTTCAAGTAAATTTGATTCTCGCAAACTCAGTCTCAGACGAATTTGCATCCCTGCCTTGTTGGCAAAGCTAAGTTAACGGGAGCTATTTAAGGCTAAATATATTTAAGGCTAAATATTTAACTCTGTTAGCTAGCTTAAATCTGATAGCCAAGTAAGTAATAATTCATCCCTAGGCTATATAATGTACATCATCATGGATGGCATGCCATAAGATAGGCCCAGCCTAGGATTGACTAGCTCGTTCATGTAGCGTTGATCATGTCGTCCGTACCTACCTCCTACAATGCTATGTGCCCAAGTTTATTGGGTGCGCAGCGGATATGATGCGGAATAAGCAAATCCAGAATCAGTACAAAAACATCACTTATTGAAAATCTTTATATTTATTGTACTCCTAAATTATATTATACGCACATTGTTTCCTTGACTGATTTTCCATTCATCATGTGGTTAAAATCTGATGATTTTGAAACGGTGATTTCTTAACCGTTAAAAATCTCAATTTAAACATAGCAGTCGCCCCTTGGACTGTTCCCGGAGATCCCAGTTATTTCTTTAGAATGGGCACGAGCATGCTTATTTCCGCTGATTACCAATAAATTGCGTATTATACGGCCGGAAGTGGGAGACGACTGTGTTTAGCTATTAATTTGTTCAAATTTTCGGTCATTTTGTGCTTTTTTAGGGTCAACATTCACAGATGTAAGCATGAGCTGTGCACCATTTGTATTTTTAAAATCAAGCTTATGCTAAGACATCAAAGTTTTTATACATGCATGGATTTCGTGTCATAGAGGACTGCAAAATTCTTGACTTAGTGGCACATATGGTGGACAGTGGATCCCGGTCCATGAATGAAGTGGCTCTCTGGCTTTTGTAGAGGAGATAGTAGGGGCTATCGTAGCGGAAAAAGCCAGAGCAACCTCGAGCTAAGGATCGCCCACAAGACTTGACAAGTATTAATTATGTCTGGAATCAAATCTGAGATGATCAAAATGATGTGCGTTGACTGCGTATGCACAGCTGTACTTGACCTAGTAACAAGGCATCCTAGTTTGCGCGATTGGTCAATTGTACTTTTGTTGAGTGCTACGCGCGACGTAAATACTCACTGCGATCGGCGCAGGGGCCAGGGCGACGCGACTCGTCTCAGATTTGCATTAGTTCTGCTAAGCATAACTTCACATTATGTCTTTAACATGTTGTCATTAACCCTAACCCGGACCGGGTCGTTTTGCCGACCAACGGCCCAAATGCAACGAGGTGCAATCTATTTTTATTTTTAACGGCCCAGATGCAACGAGAAACAATTTTGCGTTTCATTGCCTCTTGGCCGTTTTTCCCGGCACAGGAATAAGTAGCGTAAAGTCGTTAACGGCCCAGATGCAACGAAGAACATCGCGTAATTTTCCCGGAAGACGGCCCAGATGCAAGGAACATCGCCCATTTTCCCGGAAGAACCGGCCCAGATGCAACGAGGAACTCCGGCATTTCCGGACAAGACGGTCCCAGGATGCAAACGATCACATCGCGGCGAATGCAATGATAACAGGGATCCTAATAAATAAATAATAAATAATGGATGCGTACTGCACACTGACTGCATGAAAATCTGTAGCTTAGTTTTCGCCAGTCGTGAGTCGCGCTATTACGCTACGTCTAGAGGTCGTGAGTGGCGGCTATTACTCAATACGTCATGCTCCGTTTTAACTCATGAAGCTTTTTATGTATAATTAAAAGTAGCTTATCGAAAATGGTGGCTCTATCACCATGATAGCGAAATTGGTCTATGAGGCATTTTGTACACAGTGTCACCCGCCTTATGAAAAGCATGGCGCCTTCCGCCTTCTGCGGGCAAAACCGTCCGAAATGCGTGAAAAGCATCGCATCATTTTCCCCGGAATGACGTCCAGGTGCACGAGACATCGCGTCATTTTCGCGGGAAACGGCCCAGATCCCACTAGGAACAATCGCGTCATTTTCCGTAAGAAGACGGCCCAATGCAACGAGAACCGCGTCATTTTCCGGTAATGGCCAGATGCAATGGGGTGCAATGAGAGTCATTTGCGCTACAAAAAATGAGCGTGTTGACGGCTGAGATGGCAACGAGAAACCTTTTCCGACCGGTACCTCACGTTTTCGTTGCAACCGCATTGCGTCTGGGCCGCGTTTAGGGTTAAACGATGTGAAGTTATGCAAAACCACAGGGGTCGATTTTAAAAATAAAACTCTACATGCACATGTTGGCTTTTTTCCCAAATAAGGGCTGAAAAATTACAGAAAAATAACATGCACAGAGGAAACTTCACATGCACAGGTCATATTACATGCACGGTGGCCTGTGGTGGCACCTGGGTAATCGAACCCTGAAAACCCATGGAATACCTTTCCCTGTTTACCAGCATGAGCAGGCCCTTTCAAAGAGCCAACTTTGCAGGAACTGCAGACGAACAAAATATCAAAAGCATTCAGAATCAGTTGATAGATGTCCCTTAGACTAAGCCTTACCTTTTGAAATAGTTAATCCTCAAAATTGTCTAAAAACAGTAGAAATCATCATTTTCCGGAGAAAACACCGTTCTCAGGCAGAAGTGATGTGTATTCCGCAATTTTCGTTTCTTTTCGTCAAAATTTTTTATTTCTAATTCTTGTAAGTTTTTTTTCACCTTTTTTTATGTCATCGCATTTATAGCCAATTATAGTGGTCGAACAATACCCTTTTTACGAAGCCGAAATATTTTCTGAAACGGGAACAATGGACAACTTATTGCTCTTCAAATTCCTTTTTAAAAGTACTTACAGTTCCTAAACGTCTCCAGCGACCGTAGTAAAGCAAGTAGCAATTCGATGAATAGTAACTATGTGAATTATTAGGGAGGGTAAACTCCCGAAAATGCAATGAAATACTTACTCACGTTACTGGCCCCATGCTGCAGTCTCACGTTGATCACTGTTGTTGCTACTGCTTTCGTTTACACATCCGGGAACGCGCTGTCACAATTTGCATTGAATGTTGAGCATAATGCAAATCGTATTGTTGTTGCCGTGCCAAGTTAAAAATTAGCATCCAGGCACGTTGGCACAACGAAGTTTGCGATGCAGGCGCCGCCATTGAAATAACAATTTTTTTTTTTTCAAAACAGAATTTGAACAATTAAGTAACATCTTTCTAAATTCTTTTAAACCTTAACGTAACACTCAATTACGGAAAATCTTTTACTGATAAAATTCACTTCGTCTCGTGTACAGAAATGATTTTACATTTACACTTCTGAGCTAGACTGCAAAGCTGTGCTGGGTCATTGTCTTATCACAGTGTTTGCTTGGTGACCGATTCATGAGCTTGTCCCTTCTTGTAGTCTGCAATATTCGAAATCACCTAAGCTCCAAACAGGGCATGATTAACGAACGTGAAAATTTGACACATGGAGATCGGCGGCCTGGTCGCAGCCGATAGCCGATGACCTGACCTCTATCCAGGTCAGGTGGCCATAGAGCGTTTGTTCCAGATTCTACCAGATTTCCAACTCCCCGAGAGATGTAAACACATGGCCGCTGCTGCGAGAGAATCCCTGGATAGAAGCGACGAAAATTGCCGATTTTTTCCCGTCAACCTTAAGTGATCGGTAAAAAACATTGCATAGTAAACCAAGTGGCCTTAGTTAACATTAATCCCATGATATTGCTCAATTGGGAATATGTTGTGACCAAACTTCTACATGCATTATTGCCTCTGGAAAGGTACATAATATTGGTCGCTGGCCTACCATATTGTTCCGCCAAACGAACACCAAGTTTTACCCTATGGGGATACAAACCCGGGTCGGTACGAAACTAGCCACATTATATGATCTCAAGTTGTTTTGATAGTGAAACCAGGGATATATATCGTACAATTAGAGGGATTTTGAGATCGCAATTTGAAGTAGGTAACAGGGGAAAGGTATTCCACGTATACTCCATGTAGTTTTGCATAACTTCACATCCATTAATGACACATGTTCAAGACATAATGTGAAGTTTTATGCATAAGCCTTAGCAGGAACTAAGATAGGGACAGGCATGATTTGTTTTAAATGATTAAATCTGTTCAGGATGTTGCTAATTGGAAAGATAGTAATACAACTTCTTAGATAATTTGACACCAAAATTGTGATTGTACGATATTTCTAGTGAAGTTACGTCAAAATAAAGACTTGCGAGGTGTACATGTATCTCTGATATGAGTGCCCATAGAATACTGTTAAAACTCGATGAGAATACTGTGCCCACCACACAAAACCCATTGTAAAATTGATTCTTTTGGTGCCCATATTTGGTCAATTTACCAATGCAGCATCATATCTTGCTTCACTGTAATTTTGAAGTGAAAATTCCACCATTAAGGGGTAAAATAACATGAAATTTAGGAAAAATTTGGTCAAATTTGCCCATGTTTTGGGCCATTTTAAGGCCATTTTGACGAAAATGCCTTTTTGCCCACCCCGGTAGAGCAAAAAACGGCAGCGCTCCTGGATTCAACTAAAATTGTTTTTCTGTGGCCAAAGCATGAAGTTTTCGTCAACCCGAAGGCAGGGAGCCGTTTCATCCAAAGAATTTTTTGGCTTTAATTCATTTTTTTCCCAAAATGGCCTTTTTTTAGTGTTTTTTGGGTTAAAAAATCTATTTTTAGAATAATGTTACGAGTAAACAAAAAGTCACCAGTAAACATTCTATTATCCTTGGATTCCCTAGACTTAACTGTAATCAAACCAAACCCCCGTAACGTCACTCTCCTCTTACTGTTCGGTACACATGCTTCGTTCGTAGGATCTCGAAAAAATGCTGTTTTTCCCTCATCCTTTCCAAATTTTATTTTTCTTCCGCGATATCATAAAAAGGTACTTTCTTTTCAGTCAAAGTTCGCGAATTTTGAAAAGGGTAGTAAGTGTGGGTTCCAGAAAAACCCGTATTGAAAAAACCCTTTTGTTTATTTTGTCCGGATTTTCGCCATGGATTAAACAACAAATTATTAATTATCAACCTTCAGCTGACGACATAGGTCTATGGCCGTTTCACGTAATGGCCAACTTTTTGAATTTTCACTTCAAACCATAGGATTTTTTACAGGAAGGGATACAGAGTCACTTTTTGTGTTTTACTAGATCTCTCTAGACCTACCTCCATACCTAAAACAACTTATTTGTGCTTTTGTGTTTTTAACTAGATCTCTACTAGACCTCGCCCCGATACCTAAACCAACTTATTTGTGCTTGTATTTTCAGGAGACGGCCCACCCAAAATGGTCAAATTCTGACTGATATGGCGTCAACGAAAATACATGTCCCTTTTGTTTTAAGCTGGCATAGTTATCTATTTTAGAACTGTCAATTTTTACTTTTGAGTTCTTTTAGCACGAGTGACCTTTATTACCATGTGAAATAATTTGTAGCATAGTGCTCAAAAACTTATATGAGCAATCAAAATTGAGTGTTGCGTGACATTTATTTCCGTTCACAGTGAATACCATTTTATTCAATTACACTGACACTCCTGTGTATATGCTGTGGCATTTTATTTTATCATTTACAAAGACATTCCCTCATGATCATGCCCCCACAAAAATTATATGACTGGTCCTTGAATTAATTCAGATATGGTTTATTCGAAATCTTGTCCGCAATTTTCCGTTCACATTTTGGTCCGTCCACACTTTTTGCAGAATCCCTTTGTATTTATGCCGTAATTTCTTTTTCCATGTTTTTGTGTTACTTATTCGCTGAGAGCACTTTCACTGTAACTAGTAAATTGTACTAAAAGTTTTTTGACAACCACTGTAAAATGGCTTGGTTTCATCAACATTACATTTTCCGTTTCACACCAGTCACGTCCAACACACTTTGGTCACGTCCAACACACGGGTTGCTACTCAAACATAAGAGGTCTGTCAACTTTAAATTTATAGTATGTTTCTAGTTGTTTCCATGGGTTTGTGAACTACCAACTTACTTTGAGGGGCGATCATTTTAGGTAACTTTTCAAAAATTGCCCCGTTCACAGTTTCAATTTGTCACTTCCAACGCAAGCTTCAATCAAGCATTCACTAACAGCTGTGGAATATTGGATGGCCTAGGATGAAACAAAGCCTTCACTAGGGGAATTAGTAGTGTTCATCTTTATAGAAGCTTAAAATCAGTTTTTGTTTTAATCAATTTCAACAAGATAATTTTTAAGTCAAAATTCGTTCAAATGTCACGTCCAACACTTTGGACAGAAAGCTACTTATCTGCTAACTCAATTGTCAAGATTTACTTGCATTTGGTACAAATAGTCTTCCAAACGAACAACTAATCAATCCATGACAAATTCACCTCTGCTCTGTTGTTTTTTTGATTTTTATAAATAAAACTTTTTTATGTTCAAGAACTGTTTTTGTGAGTAAAATAGAAGCAAAAACTGTCATGAAATTTTGTGAAGAATTTCAAGCATCACTGTTCATTAATTTCCAGTTGGAATGATGCCCGAAGGTACTACTTTTACTTATAATAAATACAAGTGTGATTTCTTGGTTTGGTAATTAAGCTAAATTGCCATACAAAATATTTGTCATTTTTTTACAGAAATTGGCTCAATTTCCAAAACTTTCTGATTGAAAAAAGTAATTAAAGGAGAAAAGATTAGGTGTGCTTTTCTATTTGTCCTTAAAATTTATAGTCTTAACACACAATTTGAAAACATATAACAAAGCGTTTGTCATAAGGTTTTGAAAAAATGACCCCCAGGTTGACAAAAAGTTTGGCAATTACTGAAACTTGCCCTATCATGTATCCTAGAGATTCCTCTTGTCATCTGCGCATGTTCACATGCACCTTTTGTGTCGTCATACATCTACTTATTGTTGACTGTATTTTCCATAGATTGTTGTTGTTTTGGTTTGAAAAGGGTGATAAATTAAAAATCATTCATGATTTCGCGAAAAAGGGGATATATTTTAGCCCTAAAAATTCGCGATATTTGCACAAAACAGTGGGTATTTTTTTAAACCAAGATCTGCGAAAAGGGGGGGTTTTCAATTCCTATTAACGAGCATGGTACCCGACAATAGAGAAGTGCGGTAACCGGGACCAACGCAGTAACAAACTATGCAATATTTTTGTTTTTTATAACAAATTTTCTGAAACCTACATAAACAATATACAGTTTTTACAGGTGACATGGCACACAGTTTTACATAGAACATAATTATCAAAGATATAGCGCCCTCGCTCCGATGTGCCTGTCTCTTACTACAGAAAGAAGAGGGGGGAAAATGAAATAAAATCTGTGTCAGTGGGATATTAAACCTCTGACACAGAGATTGTTATTGGATTCTTTTCAGCGTTGCCCCTATACAAAATTACATGCCTGAGTTTCCACGCTTATTTAGATCAATTCTAGTTCATCCAAATGAACGCACATCCCAAATCAGTCGACTTGATTGTTAAGATCCAAACGACTTCAAATATAAAAAGTTACAAGTTCAGATTTAAAAATTGAACAAAATTTCATGGTTTCCATCCAAACGAAAGTCCACTGTTTTGTTTTATTTACACGCTGGTGCATAATTGACCTTCTTTTGATATCGAGGTCAGATGATGTTTTACGGCAAAGAAGATACGGTGCGCACGAATACAATATATCAATTTGTGGCATATAAAAGTGTTAGGATCACTAAAACGATTGAAATGTTCAAATGGAGAATGCAACCTCCATTTTCTTTCTGGTTTTTTTTCGAATGAGAGTAAAAACAATAAGTAAGAATATTTTCCGATTCTGCGTAGAGTTGGACGAGCAGTTAGTTTTTTCTGGAGGTCATTGATTTCCACGGGGTTAGTTAGATTCGCAATCAAGGGCGAAAACTTTCTTAGTCTCCTTCTTGTCGTTAAAACACAATTTGTAAACCAACCGTGTTACAACAAGATGAAACTAATTGATAACAATTGATTAAAACTTTCAATAATCTGGTCAGTGATTTTTTAACATTATTGGATTAGCTTAGGCCTACGTATACATGTTTGCCCTTTTCATATATCTTTGTTTTTAGTTGAAATTAATGAGGGCTACAGTCTACATGTGCATATTTTTCCCGATGTTAGAAATACATTCGTTAACTGGTATATTGGCATTCAATAAATAAGTACCAATATATAGCTATTTTTGTTCAATTACCAAAAATTGAAAATGCACGATTCACGCAATTTTTTTTAATTTGAAATATTTAATTGAACTAAGCGACTGTTCTAAGAGGCTAACATTACGATTCATTCTTAAACGTGTCCCCTTGTTGAAAGTAGTACCATGTCGTCTCTGGGTCATTTTACGTCACTTCACTCGTATTTTACATGTGGGTTCTTTGACACAATGCGGACTGCATGAAGTGTGTTCTATAATTTCCTTAAATTTGAGTTTAGGTGATTTCTTTCTTGAATGGTATGTGTAGTATCAATAATTGAAAAATATTAGCATGCACTTGTGGCATGATTGAAATGAATGACCCATTTTAGAAGGTTTTGGACGCGCTCGATTAACTTTGTAAATCATGACAAATACACTTATGTAGCCGTTTCCTATAGGCGTGTTCGCGTGAGTCTGTGGATAGACCGACTCACGCTCGGTGGGAGTAGTCTCTAACTAAGATTTGCATTTGAATTAATGTGAAACATTGCCATTTTGGCAATGGAATTGATCGTTTCCGCAATGTTAAATTACTTGTCCAACTATTACTAACGATAGCTACTATTTGCTTCTACATTGTTAACCCTTTCTTTGCATCGATACAGCCGTGGCAGCCCTACCTGGACCATCAAGATATGTTTGTAAAACAAGTACTTCAATCGGAGGCCGAGGTTGCTCTGGTTTTTCCCGCTACGATAGCCCCTACTATCTCCCTACAAGCTAAGAAAAAAAAAAAAGCAAAAAGAAAGAGCTGAGAGGCAGTACAGTAAAAAAAACGGGATCCACAGTCCATCATATGTGCCACAAAGTCAAGAATTTTGGTATACTTACAGTCTTCGTGACACGAAATCCGTGCATAATAAAACTTTGATGTCTTCAGCATCCCTACTAGCTCGATTTTAAAATACAACGGTGCACAGCTCATGGCTTACATCCGTGAAATGGTGGCCCTAAAAGGGCACGAAGTGACGAAAAAATTGAAGCTAAACACAGTTGTCTCCACTTCCATGACTTCCGGTGTATGTTCGTATTTATTGGTAATCAGCGAAAATAAGCGTGCTCGTGCGTATTCTACATAAAATAAACCGGGAAACCCTCCAGGGGCGACTCACTGATCTATGTGGCGACTGTTATGTTTAAATTGGGATTTTTAACGGTTAAGAAATCACCGTTTCAAATCATCATATTTTAACCATGGAATGGAAAATCAGTCAGGAAACACGTACGTATAATTAAAATAATTTAGGACTAACATCAAAGGTAATATTTTCAATAGTGCTGTATTTTGTACGTATTCTTGATTTGCTTATTCCACCATCGGAATCCGCTTCGCACCCATCCCGGTTTTTCAAATAGAGTAAGGCACGTACTTTGTTGGATGTAGGTACGGACGACGTGCAACGCAACGTGAACGAGCTACTTCAATCGGGGCACATGCTTTGTTGTTGACTTTGAAGATGTCAAATTCGTCATATGCACTCACCCCAGATGTCCGAGGAAATTTCTGCCTTCCGATCCTTATCTTACCGCTGGAGCCATGCAAAATTTAACCGTCTATGTTTCCTCATTGCCTGTAATGCTGGGAAAAATCGATACGGAACAATGCCCAATTAGTGCAGATTCAAGTTCACATCTGCCATCTGTTACCAGCACGATCGTGTACACAGACAAAATGATTTGACCTTTTTATGACAGAGGTCAGGTCAGGTTCTCTGGTTTTCTGCAGGGGTAGACACGATCTCTCGATTTGGGGCTGGAACACCCTGAAGGCGGTGGCTGCCAAGCCTCTTCAATATAGCAACGCACCAAAATGTCAAAAGAATTACAGCATCGAGTGCAAACCACAAACCAATTTGGGTGCTTTGATGTGGGGCGGCCATGGGTGTTCCATGACCCACACACTACCTCGTCCTCGTTCGTATTCATACAAAAAAATCAGAAATAACCTTCCAGTGGTTCAACTCCAACGTTTTTGGGACTACGAAATAATTCCTTGACAACATATAAAAAATTCAGAATTTTTGGTCAAAGAATTTCGCTTTTACGTGTTAAACCATGGCAACGTCTGAAATTGCGATTTTTGGCGCCCTCCCCTGCACCCTGACCGATTTATCAATAGAAATCTGTGCGCTGGAATCAATTTCAGGGGGTGTAGAACGCGCGAGATGAATTCTTGAAAAGAAAAGCCAATTTTAATCAGCGCCGGTTGAAAAATTAACCTAATACCACCTTACGGTCAGGTTGTAATGCCATACTGTATACCATATCGTACTTTTTACTAAAAACGAATAAATCCCGACCCTCAATTTTGATGGTGTTTCTTTTAAATGAAATTTAGTAAAAAAAAATAACACTCAACCTGTTAAAATAAAATTTTAGCTTTTCTTTTAGATCGGAATAGTATGTGCGTGTAGAACAGTTAAGTACCAAAGAACATCGCCGGCAGGAGAGAAGGAGGCCTCTATAATCATACTAGTTATATTTCACCATCAACTTTTTTGGTTTTGAGTTGGTGTTTGACAACTACTTTATCATATACGCAAGGCGTTTTTAATCCCCAAAATACACTTGTATCAAAAAAAATGAGAAAAGTCTGAGAAACTTCAGGGGCATGCCTCTGGAAAAGCAAAGCTGAGAACATGCCTCCATTTCATGACCATTGATTACTTATATGAAGAAACAGGAGATGTTGCATAGCTTGCCCTTTGGTCATGAGTTGTTAAGTGACGCCCTAGAGATAGGACCTTTTTCCCTTCATAAGCTACAAGAAGGGCCTACATTAGGCACCCTTTATAACAATACCCAAACGTAATATACTTAGGCGGCTAAGATTTGGGATATATAACCGTCTTCACACCAAGCATTCACTCTGGAATACAAAACATGGCCCATGACCGCGCTATTTAATATCATGAGCAGTTAACTACACTATGAGCTAATTACAATTCCCATGGTGCGCAGTTTCATATCTTTCATTTCATTGTTTGGAGCAAATATCTCAAATATACATCCCCTGTATTTTAGTATGCTTTATGATACCAAGGACGTTGCAGGTTCAGCTGTTTTAACATATGTCTCCAAGGCTACTGAACAGAGCCCTTGGTAGATAGCCATGCCTTACCATATAGTGATAATTGTAATGGTTTGTATGTAAAAAAGTTCGTTGTTGTTTTTTTGGCAATTGCCCATTTAGTGTTTTCCGCCGCGCCCCCCAGAAAACAAAAATCCAAAAATGAGGTCTTTCCTCCACCACCCCAAGAACCAAGACGTCCCCACTCACCTAATGTGTCCTAAAATAAATCGTGCCACCTCCTTGCAACGCGGCATTGTGGTTCTTGGAGTGGAAAAGCTTCAAATATGGAAATTTAATTGCCATTGAAGCCTGTTATTATAAATTTAACATAAAACCGACGTTTTGGGGAATTTATGTAAAGTGGTATTTTTTGAAAACCACAAAGGTAAACTTGTGAGGCATGTCGCTTCATTATGCAAAAATGTTTCAAGTTCTCCGTTCTCAGGAAAACTCTAGAGGGCGTCCATTCATTCTTATCCGGCGATTCCCTTTCTCATGCCATACGCCCTTACAGGGCCCGTATTTATCATTGAAAGTTTGTCAGGGTTTGGTATCTTGGATGTGCTAGTGCCATTTATGACAAGCTATAGATGTTCAGTAATTCACAAACTAAGTTTTTCGTCGATTAACTCAGTTTATCAGGTAAAAAATTAGAACTAGTTTAAAAAAATCGGTGTAGTTAAAAAAAAAGAAAAACTATGATGATAGACTGATAAAGTTATTTTTTCGTGATAAAATGTGTTATCGACCGAAAAAAATATATCGTTAGTCTCTAAAAAACTAAGTTCATCATTTAAAGAATCTTGGTTTTTTTTTAATCATAGTGTATCAGCTGGATAAAACTAACTTTCGCAGTGAAAATAAGTCATTTTTTAGAAAAACCATGAGTTCGAGGAATAACGCAGTCAAACAGCTGTGTGTTCAAACACCACTACAGTGATACACTAAGTTTTTCGTGCTTGCAGTGTTTACCCAATGGAGAAAAACAACTTACCGGGAACTTATCTCTGATCTTGAAAAATCAGTTATCATAAAACACAAAAAAGTTTTCCCAAAAACTAATTATCAACCGATGAACATAAGTTATTCAAATCAATAAAAGTCAATGGGTTGAGAGTAGTTTTGTTTTTAAAACTGATGATCAATGTGGCCAATCATTCAAGCATTTCAGAGAAGTCCCCCCCCCCCCCCGGCCTCCCATGGAGGTATCTTTGGTTTAAGGACTGGATTTGAATGAAAGCAATCCCCATCAAAGTCAGTGCGCTTGATGTTCATCATGATTCTCTAACAAGATGTAGCACATTAAAGGAATTGATTGTCTTCTCCATGTCTTCACACAGGATTCGCAGCAAAGAAAATGTAACACAGGTGTATATAAAAAAAGCTTACTGTGAAGCATAATAGCACATTTTTGAAGAGCACCCACCAATTTTTCAAATTTGATGAATTTAGGCCACAGTTGTGTTGGTAATAGTAAACTGTGAACGGTAAAATGATCAAAAGTGTGCATGGTTCATAAAAGAAGGGATTCCTTGTATTTAGATCTCGGGCATCCCCCCATCCCCAATTCAACGGCAGTGCTGGAAACGTGAAATTTCTATCCGTTATGAAAGAGAAACATTCACGAAAACGAATCCTATGCGTGAGCCAACGGAAAAGCGATGGATGAGCGTTGACACGTACCTGGTTGCATTCCCGGCATTTTCATATTGGAATGGCGTTTTTAGCGGTCGTTGAATATTAATTATTCCACTTACAAAATTCATTCTATGCCGTAGGCTTATTACCTGCTATTCCATTCTAAGCGGCACTGGCTTATGCTGGGACACTCCTTCTGCAATGTCTTATACAATTATATGACAGACCTTCCTTTTAATCTCTCTTAAACCACATCCGATAACCTTGAGATTTTCTGCAACTCTGCCAGTACGACGTGTCATCGCAGGGTTGTAATACTGCTTCCACCATCTAATTGGGCTATTCCAGATAAGAATGCCCTCCCCTATAGAGGTATTAAGTAATACGGGGTACGAATTCCAGCATTTCAAGTATAGAGGGGTGACGGGAATTCCCAGTGTTTTTACGCATTTTGCTGAGGAAAATTCAGGGGGAAAATCAAATTTTCAAACCACCTCTATACCTAACATAATCCTCGGGAATGCCATGGTTTGGTTGTCTTACATTGGTATTTTAGGAATTCCTGGAATGTACGGAAGGAAATGTCTGGAAGTCCTTGTAATTTACGGAAGGTAGTGACTGGAAGTCCAGATAATTGCATTGAAAAGGACAGCCCGGAATTCCAGATATTTTGTGAAAGCAAAGGGCTATGCAACCATGGAGTCAGATTTTTTAATTTGGGATTCAATTTTGAATTATGGCATAAGTTTCCTAATGGGTCAGCTCCTGTTGCTATTGACAACGATCATCATGAATCCGGCTCAATGGTTTTCTGCGCACTATACCCGTGCACCTTCTCCCCAAGTATGTGTAAATGCAAGTTACCGGGCAGCAGTTACGGTTGTTCCCGTGTTTAGCCAATCAGAGGCCCGGTTCAGTTACCATGGCAACAAGATCAAAAAATTCCCATTTTTCACCCTTTTCAACATGGGCTACACTATGAGATTTACAATATTGGTAAAGTCAAGAAATGCAGTGACCCAACACTAGCTTTTTGATGATGAGATGGGCATTTTCAATTTGGAAAAAATTACTGGTTGGTGGCTTAAGATCTAGTATCAGTTTTGTAATTGAGAAGTGTGGTGGGATGTCGATGTGACTGGGACTACCACATAATTATAATTGATTTCACCAACCACGCTCCCAATGATCTCGGCCAGCCCTTGTATGAATACACGGCTTTTGAAGTATGCTGTGGTGGCAGAATATTAAATCCACCCCATGAAGTTAGTATTTTGATATTTGGGGAAAAGACTGTTCATGGCTTTCCTGTAGACTCTTTTGAGGTCTTATAATGAATTACACAAAAGAGTAATATTATAACCATTGTGTTCTCACTACTTATTGAACAACCAGTAGTGTATTTTCCGGGTATTTTCATTCAACACTTCTTATGGTCACAAAAAGAAATACTGTATTTGTATATGGTACACATGTATGTACAGATTTGTATGTGTGGGTAGATTTGCAGGTATGAATTTGTACATGCATGTAGGTGTTGCCCAGTTTATATATTTATTATTATTATTTATACCAGGCTTCCGAGTGGTGCAATAAATCTTTGTATTGTACAGTTACGGTAAAAGTCCCCGGATGTAATACAATATTATTTTGAATATTGTATCGCATCCGGGCATTTTTGACTGACTGGTAGACTTTTGGCCTACAACACTGTCAACGCATGGTTTGACTTGAGTCAGCCTGATATTTAATAATAATAATAATATTGAAGTCTTTTTTTCGTATGATACAAGAATATATTGCACTCGCTAGAAAAATATTGTACTCGTCTTCGACTCGTACAATATTTTTCTAGCTCGTGCAATATATTCTTGTATCATACTCAAAGCCATTCAATATTATATAATTATTGTGTAACATATTTAATTTGTAAATGGAGAATATTGTTGCAACAAAATAAAAAGCATATAGCACATGGTGTGTGCTATGTGGGAGAAAAAAAATTAACCCTTTATGTGCTGAAAACAAACGATTTCGTCGTGGGCGTTGCTAAACCGTTACTGTACAAACTCTATGGGAAAATGACGTGTATTTTGCAACACCCGTAAAAAATACAGGATCCCTAAAACTGCAAAACTGCAAAAAAAAAATTGCAGTCGAATTTCGGGGTAAATAAACGTAGACCCCCCTTAAAACAGCTCACTGCAATAATCGAACATATCTGGTGACGTCATACATCCCTGTCTAACTCCCCTTTCAATACTCGCATAATCACTGCACTCGCCATTTTCTACAATTACTAGCAGTCTGGTTCCAGTACAGATTCTGCAGTAAAGAAAGGTCCTTTCTAAAGAGGTCCAGCATACTAAGGTCTTTAAATAAGTGCAGTGTCTGTCCACTTTTGCCAAATTCGCCCACTTCCCCTTTGGGGAGGGGCGAATTTGGGGAAGAGGGTCCCCTTTTGAAAAAAAATCGCCCCTCCCCTAAAAATCCTGGTTACGGGCCTGATCGATCTTCATACATCTTGTTGATGGCTTCTGTCATCTTTTCCACTACAAACTCCTCTAATCATTTCAACAACACTAACCTTGAACTATTCTTCAACTACATCAAGATAGCAGACACCCTTCGCACCCAGGACGTTTCACTATAGAGGAGCTTCAGATCTGCCTGAAGAAACTGAACAACACCAAGACGCTTGGTCCCGACAACATTCATGCAGTAAGCTGGAAGAGTCCACTATTTCTTGATCAACTGTTAGAATTCTGTAACAACACCTACATGGGAAACAAACGAGCTGCCTTATCAAAATCGTTCATCACTCCTCTAAGAAAGGCGACCTCAAACAACCCCAAAACTACAGAGGAATCACACTGTCGCCACTGGCCTCTAAGATCTATATACAACTCATTGCTGCTCAACAGAATCACTTCTCATCTAGATCCCATTCTCAGAGGGAACCAGAATGGTTTTCGCAAAGGCAGGTCAACACTATACCTCAGATACTTGCCCTCAGAAGGATCATAGAAGAGTTGAGAATTTCCAAGAGAAAAGCTTCAGTTGTGTTTGTAGACTTCTCCAAGGCTTTTGACAGTGTCAACAGGGATTGTAATGCTGCATATTCTTACCAACTATGGTGTCCCAGACGAGACTGTCAAAGCAATTGCCATCATGTATGATAACCCATCTTGCTTTGTACAGACCATGGATGGGCCCACGAAGGAGTTCGTAACAACTACTGGAATCCTCCAAGGAGATACTCTTGCTCCCTATCTGTTTGTAGTCGTGGTTGATTACATCCTCAGACAGAGTCTGACACCATGAACGACAAAGGTCTCACCATCAAACCGAAGCGTTCTAGACGTCACCAAAGTCAGCATCTCACAGACATTGACTATGCAGATGATCTAGCTCTAACAACCGATCTGGTAAGTGGTGCACAAGATCTACTAACATCACTTGAGAATACTGCAGACAAAGTCGGCCTACATTTAAATGCCAAGAAGACGGAATACACCTCCGTCAATGAGGAAGATAATCATCAACCTATCTGCACTACAGACGGTACCCAACTCTAAGAGGTCAGGGACTTCAAATACCTGGAGTCCTATGTTGCCGACAGCAAGAAAGACTACCTGTCACGCAAAGGACAAGCTTGGAATGCCTGCAATAAAATACACCACTTATGGCAATCTGGTATCTCCAATTCAACCAAGTTGAAGTTCTTTTGAGCCTGTGTAGAGAGTATCCTGTTATATGGATCTGAGACCTAGACCATGAAGAAAGAACTACTGGATAGACTGGATGGCACCTACATCAGGCTAATGCGAGTACAAAACATATCCTGGCGTGAGCACATGACCAAAGCACAGATATATGGAGATATCCCTCCAATCTCATCTTCTGTTGCCCAACGCCGAGCTCGATTTGTCGGTCACTCTGGACAGGGAAATTTATCGCTACATGGTGAACAGCATCTCGGCTGCGGCCGCTAGATATATAGACAGCATTCTGACCCTGCGGCCTTATTCTTTCTCAACTTCTTGATTGCTGTTCGCACCTTAGATTTCAGCTAGGATCTTTGGTCCCTTAACCGCGGCTGGATAACTTGGTATTACTTGTCTCTCATCAGAAAACAACTACCCTATACCCTGCCCGTCTATTCAAAATATCAATCTTTTCAACAAGCATCATTCCATCGTTCGCTTTAAAGGTGCAACGAGAGATTTCACATATCAGGTGTCCAAAGAAATCGAAAAGTAATGATTTTTGCCCATGAGGTAAAGATTTCCATCAAAAATTATCCCCATCTGACTGAAAGGATTATTAAGCTGAGAAATGTGTCTTGGTACCAAAAAATGTAAAATTCTAATTTAGTATAGGAGCAAATACGAAATCAGCCTAGGTTTTAATTGGAATATAAGCAAATCAAAATTCACCTTTTTTTCTCTTTAAGACCTTCTTAGCCAAATACAAGGTAATATTCTAATTGGTGTCTATCTATATGAAATGACTATTATGACAAATATTTGGGTGGCCTCAAAATCTCTAGTTGCACCTTTGAATGCACCCAGAACTTGAGCAGCCAGACTTCCTTCCTGCAAACTCATTTATTCTCTGATAGAATTTACGGTTGTTGTTCTTCAATTCCTTCTCTATCTCCTCACATCGTGTGGACATGTGTTAATTCCATTTTTCTTTTGCCTCCTTGCACTTCCGTTTTATTAGCTTATCCAACTCTCTGTATTCCTTATACTCTATTACCGATCTTTTGCCTGCCCTTCATCATTCATTGATAGTATCCCTTCTGACATCCATTTGTTCTTCTTTCTTCTCTCATTCTTAGGTATGTATTAGGCCCCTTGTCACTGGGGAAAATGCGGAAAGTAAGGCAAACTCTTCGAAAATCCTTCAAAACTGCCCAAAATTGCACAACCCTGATCTCGCAATTTTGAGAAATCTTGAGCAATTTACAGTAATTTTCGCGTATTCGCAAATTTTGCGCTATCTTCTGCATTTTCCCCAGTGACATGGGGCCTTGTATTCTTGAGCTGTTTCAACAAGAATATCTCTCATTACAACACAAGTACTAGTAATTATGTTCTCTCTCATCTAACAGGTTACCAAACCTGTTCTTCACGGAGATCTCTAGATAGACGGATCTCTGGCCTATTCAGCTGCTCAAAATCTAGTTTCTGTGCATTTCTGGCTTTCTCTACATTTTTTTAAAAATTTAGACTGAAGTGTGCAAACCACAGGAATGGGATCGCTTCCGCAATCTGCCCATACGTTTCTGCTTGCTTCACAGCTCTTTTTAACCTGTTGCTTTATTTACCTATAGAAAGAAAAGAGGCTCAAACTAGTTGACAATCTAAGGATTGATTACATGGCCCATCTCCCATTGTCGAAAATGGGGGAGCGAGAGCGGCGAGCTCTATCCCTCCATCCCCGGGATCACTGCTATGGCAAAGACTGTACAAGTTGTATGTGAAATGTTGGGCGTGATTTCGTTCGTTCAAATGCCGGAATAGTTTGCTGCTTGACGCAATGTTAAAGAAGATACCAAGAAGGAGGAGTTCTTGAGGAAAAACAAATTGGGCTGCTGGTGAGATAAAACCAATAATCCCCCATCTGATGATAATGAATAAAAACTTTCACACTCAACTCTAAAACAGGAATTTAAACTTTGGAAAAAAAAACTTTGCCTGAGCCAAACTTATCATCCATGAACCATGATATCTAATGATGCGTCCCTTCCGGACAATATCTGTTTCCGCGGCCTCCGATTTACCGGGCCGATTTACCACTGACTCACGTTTAGAATTTCATTCTTTTTGACTAAGGTTTGATAAATTGAAAAAGCTCAGTTGGTGATATGATATCTTGTTCAAAGATAAAAACAATGTCCCTCACTTGTATGCTCGCACAAAGTCCATTTACGTCAAAAAATGACAATGCGGTAACCCTGGTAACACGTACTGGAAACGTTACATGGTTAAGGTTCAGTGGATATTACTTCAAATAGTTACAGGGCAAAGTACACTTGTATAATACATTATGATATACAACGTGAATTATTCTGCTATACACTCGTAAGTTACACTGCACTTGCAACATACTAAGAAACGTAAAAAAATATAAAATATGGTGGGCAATTCTCAATCTGGAAATGGCAAATGTGTTAGAGGAAATCAGCCGGGAGCATTTGGAATGTTCTATTTGCTGCGAGACATACAGACAGCCCAGACTCTTACCATGCCTACACAGCTTCTGTGCTGAGTGTCTGCGATCTTACGTAAAAGGATCAGCTACTTCTATCATATGTCCAACATGCCGGCAGACATATCCTGTTCCAGATGGCGATGTGACTGAATTTCCAACCAATTTCCCACTAAGCAACTTTTTTTTTTTTTTTTTTTTTTTCCGCAATCTGCCCATACGTTTCTGCTTGCTTCACAGCTCTTTTTAACCTGTTGCTTTATTTACCTATAGAAAGAAAAGAGGCTCAAACTAGTTGACAATCTAAGGATTGATTACATGGCCCATCTCCCATTGTCGAAAATGGGGGAGCGAGAGCGGCGAGCTCTATCCCTCCATCCCCGGGATCACTGCTATGGCAAAGACTGTACAAGTTGTATGTGAAATGTTGGGCGTGATTTCGTTCGTTCAAATGCCGGAATAGTTTGCTGCTTGACGCAATGTTAAAGAAGATACCAAGAAGGAGGAGTTCTTGAGGAAAAACAAATTGGGCTGCTGGTGAGATAAAACCAATAATCCCCCATCTGATGATAATGAATAAAAACTTTCACACTCAACTCTAAAACAGGAATTTAAACTTTGGAAAAAAAAACTTTGCCTGAGCCAAACTTATCATCCATGAACCATGATATCTAATGATGCGTCCCTTCCGGACAATATCTGTTTCCGCGGCCTCCGATTTACCGGGCCGATTTACCACTGACTCACGTTTAGAATTTCATTCTTTTTGACTAAGGTTTGATAAATTGAAAAAGCTCAGTTGGTGATATGATATCTTGTTCAAAGATAAAAACAATGTCCCTCACTTGTATGCTCGCACAAAGTCCATTTACGTCAAAAAATGACAATGCGGTAACCCTGGTAACACGTACTGGAAACGTTACATGGTTAAGGTTCAGTGGATATTACTTCAAATAGTTACAGGGCAAAGTACACTTGTATAATACATTATGATATACAACGTGAATTATTCTGCTATACACTCGTAAGTTACACTGCACTTGCAACATACTAAGAAACGTAAAAAAATATAAAATATGGTGGGCAATTCTCAATCTGGAAATGGCAAATGTGTTAGAGGAAATCAGCCGGGAGCATTTGGAATGTTCTATTTGCTGCGAGACATACAGACAGCCCAGACTCTTACCATGCCTACACAGCTTCTGTGCTGAGTGTCTGCGATCTTACGTAAAAGGAACAGCTACTTCTATCATATGTCCAACATGCCGGCAGACATATCCTGTTCCAGATGGCGATGTGACTGAATTTCCAACCAATTTCCCACTAAGCAACTTGGTAGAAGCCATTGACGCCAAACTTGAAAAGGAACTTTCTCTTGATGGCGATGGGAATGTGAGCTCCAGCACAGCTGGGAGCAACAGATCTAGTACAATAACCACTTGTGATTCGTGTGGACAGCATCAAGCAACAGTTGCAAAGTGTATCAATTGTAATCACGCCTTGTGTCATTTTTGCAAGGAAGCGCATCTTCGTGTTCTAGCTTTTCGAAGCCATGAGGTTGTAGACATCAACCAGCAACAACGAAAGAAGCCGGAGCAGTCTATGCAACAGAAATGTTCACAACATCCAAGCGAACAAGCTCGGTATTTCTGCTTGGGATGTGGAGTTATGGTGTGTTCAGACTGTGCTGTAACCAAACATCGTTCATCTGAGCACGAGGTCCTCGACCTCAAGGAGGCAACAAAGAACCGCAGGGAATATCTAAGGAAAAAGGCAGACGACGTTCTTGCGATTGCTGAAATGATGGACAAACAGGAGAAGAAATCAGACGTTGAGTCCAACGATACCTCTCAAAAAGGTGACGCCATTGACAGCACAAGAAGAGCAAGGAATGCTTGCCAAATTATAGCGCAAGCGTTGAAACAGTCAAGTGACGATGACAGTGACTTCTTAGTCCTGTTCGGCACATTGGACATGATGCTTCAACAGATCTGTGATGAGTTCACTGAGGTCGGGTACTATCCCCCAAACCAAGGAAATGATTCTGCAAATCCAAGCCCTTCTTCGTCGCCGCTGTTGGATGCACTAGAAGCGTTATCGTTAAGGTCATCAGGTAACAACCAGCTACATATGCCGCCATTCGCGGCATTCCCCTTCTTCCGTCCTCGTTGGAGACACCGCTTCCCACCTCCTCATCATGGTGGCCCACATGCCGGTTCGCATGGTGACCATTCATTGCCCCATCTTTTTGGCCCTGCACATCCTCATCCGCCTTGGTTTAGAGGACCCGGGGGACCACATCATCACCACCGACCACATCATCGTAAGTGTGGCGGTCGTGGCCGTGGTCGTTGCCATCCACATCGAAAATAAATCTTTGACTAACGGACTATGATGAGTCGGTACAACCCTTAAAATTTAAGGAACGACTATAAGATACATTGCATGTAGCGAGCATTTACGAATTTTGGTTTACCAATGACCAATAAAGCATGTTCAACAATTTCAACAAGAACATCTGGTACCAAATTATCGATGATACGATGTAATAAATTTGTACAATTAACCCTTAAAATTTAAGGAACGACTATAAGATACATTGCATGTAGCGAGCATTTACGAATTTTCGTTTACCAATGACCAATAACGCATGTTCAACAATTTCAACAAGAACATCTGGTACCAAATTATCGATGATACGATGTAATGAATTTGTACTGCGTGAAATTAAAGGAGCTTTTTTCGATCGTATATCGTGTTCTCTACTTGATATGAGTGCCTACCATGGCACCTGCATACACTCACCACCGAGTGTCGTGGGAAACAAACTTGCGGTGTTGGAAGCAATAACGCATACTACAATGCGCCCTATAACTATTGTGCTATATTGACATTCTGATGGTTATAAACCATTTATAAAACGGCAGTGTTTTGGCTCTAACTTCGAAAAGAAATGAATGCTGAAAAACCAAGGGTCCGTTCCCGAAACTCAGTCGTAAATCTACGTGCATACTATGTCATGCCTGAGTGGACCAATTTGTCCAAAGCACTGTGTAAATGGTATGAAAAGGTCTGTTATGTAGGACATACGCATGAGTTAGTATACACGTAGGGTTACGCACGAGTTTGGAGAACGGGCCCCAGGACGACAATGAGAAAAATACGGCCTTTCATCTGATATGAAATTTGATACTACTACCGGGTAAATCAGGGGGTCCCAAAAGACGATCGGAATAAGCATAAATCCTGTCGTGTTAAACAATTATATTTAGGCAATAAAAATACACATCTTGTCCAATCATTTTCTAATACTTCTTAGCGTATCCACAAGTCATTGAATGGCTCCTAATAGTTGAAAACAACATTTAAATGTGGATTTTGTACAATATAGGCAAAGTCGGGGAAAATCTGATTTACTGCCACTTCGGAAAAATGACATCACAGTTTTAATCGACCGCCTATAAATGACATACTTTTGGCAATTCCAAAGACTTAAAATTAAGTCTAAGAGCTTATCATAGAGACAAAACTTTGAAAAAGATTCCAAAATTTAATAACAATTTAATCCATTACATTTGAATTTCACATTTTGACACAGTCACTTGAAGAACCATTTGAAGATCCACTGACTCAAGGAAAGATAAATTGGGTTATTCTAATACATGGCAGCACACAGATTTATCACATGGCAGATATTGCACTTACGTCTTTCTTGCATTCATTCAACGACATGAAATTTAGAAAGCAGAAGCACACAGCCAGTGTGTTTAGTGCCTTTAACGATGTTTGTAAATATTGTAGGTAAAGTTTTAGTAAACTAGACACTAAGAATAGGCCTATATCTAATTGTGAAAGCTTAGATTGCCTCAAGACAATAATCATGATAATTAATGGAAAAGATGTTGCACAAGTCATTGTTAAATGTTAACACTGAGTATATTATTGCTCTAATAGTTTTACGCCTTATATGCGTTTTAGCTTGTT
>JAMKCH010010897.1:0-30956 GCA_023653785.1 Ophioderma brevispina
AGACCTCCACGGCACGCTGGTTATTTTTCTTACGGTTTTATTTGCGCACGCTATTCAATCTAGCAAAACTCACGCTCACCCGTACTTAGGACGAACACAATTGCGTTCGCTTGACCTGCCTACATTCATGAGTGGGACCCCCATCCCTTATGTATCTTGCACAGGCCATGTTCCAGCAACGAAGGTGCTCCTCTCTCTGTCTCGGACTTTCGGATGTTCAAGGGGCAACCATTGAACATGTGTACGCCGCTCGTGCTGCGTAAAACGGGAAGTGGGGGGGGGGTTCGGGCTCCGACACGGGGTGCGTCCAAGGCAGCCGCTGTCTCGGGGGCTCCCGAAGGTGAGGTGGCTGCGGCCTGCTTCGCGAAGCGTTTAGGGTTGGCTTCGGGCAAAATCGTGGCGGATCATCGGCCGCTGGCCTCGACCTGGTCAGCACCTAGGGGCTGCTACGGTGCAGGCTGGCGCGGGTCTGCGCTGCCAACCCCCAGGGGGGTTGGCGGCTGCGGGCAATCCGGTGGTGGTGAGTGGTGATGGTGGTGCCCAGGTAGCACCGGGCTGATCCATCGACGTTGATGTCCACACCTAACAGGGGGTTGGGGTCCCGGTGTCCTCGGGAACTTCGACCGCGACCACGTAGCCTCACTCGGGGTATGTCACAGGCAAACCATGGGGCGTTGGCTTCGGTATACCTTGGCGGGACGCCCGCAGTGCGGCTTCTCTTGCTACACCCCGAATGTCTAGGCATTGGCTAGTCATGCAGTGCCTTATCAGTTGACGCTGCATGATGTCCGGCCCTTCGGGGTCTGGGGGTTGGTGGGTAGCGCGTGTGGCGCTCAGCTGGCTTGGCCTCCGCAGACGCCCAGCTGACTAGGTCGGCTCAGGTCTCTTGAGGGACGCATGCGGTTGGTTGCTAGTGCTGGTCCGCCGGCATCTCCTTCCGCGGCGGGTCCGCATATGGTGGGGTACCGGTGGGTGCCTGCCACTGGCGTTCCTGCGGGGCAGCCCCGTCGTGGCCTACCCCTGCGGAGACACAGTACCCGCTGCACCCTACCTTCTCAGGTTACGCTGCGCCCCGTACGTTGCCTACCCTACCCAGTCGAGCTGGGACATGTGGGGAGGGTAAGTCTGTTGGTCTTTTCGGACGGGGGCTCCAGCTTGCGGAGCCCTCCAGGCAATGGTCAACCGCGCCTTCCAGGCCGCGGGCTGCCCAGCCGCAGGCACCAGGTGCTGTCGGGGCTTCTTCTGACCCGCTTTCGAACGGGGCAGTTGCGCCGCTTCTGCAGCGGATTGTCTCCCTGCTCGGGGGCCGGTCAAGCTGCAGTGGTACAGCCTGGTACCGGGACAGGGCAGGGCGGTCTACCCGCTCCCTACCCTTCGGCTTCCGTGCTGGGACATTGGGGTGTCGTCCCACACCTTCTCGGTCTGTACCCTCGTAAGGGTCGGGCTGGGTGCCAGTCGAGCCTCGGGCTCTTGCACCCCAGCCTACGCCAGTTGGTTTGGTACCTGCGGAGGCCTTGGTTTTGGCGCCGCCCATCGGTGGCGACGCCGGGCCCTCAGCCTTCTTCCGCTTCTGCTGCACGTCCTATCAGGACTCCTACCGGTCGCAGACTTCCGATGTTTCGGAGGACAGCGCGGGTGGGGCGGACTCAGAATCGGAGGTAGGTCACCTTGGTGACGCTCCTTCGCAGCCTTCGAAGTCAGCGGCAGCTTGGTAGCAGGAGGAGGTGGAATTCTTTCACCGTTGAACCCCTAAGGTGCGAGTAGGGCGGCCGGAGGTAGCTGGCACGTCTTGCGCGTACGGTGCTGCCGCGCGGCGTGCGGAGGATGGGCAGCTCAATCTGGATTCCCGATCCTCCCTCCGGAACGCGTGCAGGCATTGACGCTTCACACGGACGCTAGGTGCTTACTGTGGAAGCCGCTCCAGGGAGATAATCAGAAGCTCTCATACGTACCCGGTGTGAATAACTCGCATGTCCCTGACGAATGCTGAAGGAGACTATGAACTCCTTTCCTGAGAATCTCCGACATCGATCTTGGACCTAGCAGCAACGTTGCCAACAGGCAAGGGTGCTCCGGCCGGATTCTCCCCTTTCTGGGAGGACCAGCTGCAGCACCTAGACCCTGGCGGTGACCTCTGGCATAAGACTTGCAGGGGCGCTTTCTCGCTGGTTCTCGCCCGCGATATCAGATCCTCGTTCGGCGAGGGTGGAGTTTGCTCCCCGGAAGCCCTTATGATTTGCTTTGACTGTCCTAGCCTCGCTAGTGACTGGGCAGACAGAAGGATTCAATGCGTTGCGCGTCGCCGGTCCTGCAGCTTCTTGACGACCCAAGCTAGGAGAACGCCTGGCATGCACACTTCGCACCTTGAGTTCTGATCTCGCGTCGGAACTCTCCAGGACCAAGCCGAGTCGCGGGACGTCCTCTGCGGAGGCTCGTTCGGTGACTAACTGGATTGAGTCAGCGGGCGTGTGGCGTCGGAGCAGTGACGCTCAAGGATGCTCAGGCGAGATCTCCTCGCGCGGGGATCCTCGGCCAAGAAGAAGAAGAAGCGATCACGCTCTTCTTCTTCCAGCCGTTCGCCAAGCAGGCGAAGCCGGCACCGCCTCAGCAACCCATAGAAGCCCCGCAGCTCCGGCACTTCTACCCAGAAGTCCGGGGGCCAGGCGAAGACTCACCCTCCTCCCAAAAGCAAGGCGCCTGGGAGGGGGAAGAAAGTCTTCGTCCTGAGGGGGTCACGGCGGCCCGGGGACCTCTCCCTCGGCGGAGAGGACCATACCACCTCCGTGGGCGGCCAGCTTAAGTTCTACGCGCGGGATTTTTGGCCACCTTTCCCCCGAGCCTGTTGGGTGCGGACGTTGTGGTGTGGACAGGGGGGTTTGGCTACCGATAGAGTTCACCCGCGGAAACCCCCGTCCGACTTGCTCCACCCGAGGAATCCTACCCCCTTACGGGGGGGACGGGAAACCGAAGAATCAACTTCATCTGGACGAGGTCTCGGCGTTCCTGGCGAAGGGTTGCCCATCTACCCCCGGTAGACCCCCTTCACAGAGGGGTTTTGGTCGACGTTTTTCTGGCCCCCAAGAAGACCGGGGATTGGCGACCCATCCTGAACCTGAAGCCTCGGAATCAGTACATCAAGCGAAGGAAGGTTCAGGAGGGAAAACTCCGCGTCGATCCGGAGCTGTCCTTTGCAGGGGGAGATGGGCGTCTTCTTTGGATCTGATTGAAAGACGCCCTACTTCACGTTCCAATCGCCAAATCCGACCGTCGCTGGCTCAGATTTCAAATCGAGGGCCAGTCGTATGAGTGGACGTGCCTCCCCTTGGACTTTCACCTTCTCCCAGGGTCTTCCGATGGTGACCCGGGAGGGGGGCGCCTGGTCCCAGGGCGTCAGGGGGCAACCTCTGCTCTGTATATGCGACGACTGGTTGATATACGGACCGTCGACCCAGGCGACGGCCGACAGGCTCAGCCGATACCGTTCAGGTGTTGTAAGAGGTTGGGCTTCAATTGTTCAACTTCGACCCAAAGCAGGGCCTTAGCCCCCTCTCAGGGACCTGAGGTAATCGATGGGTGCTCGGCTGCAATCGCTTACGGGCATTGCCAGAGCCGAGGTGTTCCCACGAGCGGGTGAATTCGTTAGTTCAGGCTGCGACGTCCATGGCGCTGCTTACGCAGGCGCCCGCTCGAGACTGGCCTTCGCATTCGGGCTTGACTGGCCCAGTCTCGTCGACGTGGTCCCGTCGTATTGTCGGTCCAGACATGAGGCTGCGAAAATGCACCTCGCGCGGCACTACAGGCCGATAAAGCACCCAGATTCCCGTCTGTTCCCTATCAATGCAGGGAACCGGGAACACCTGGCATGGTGGTCCACCGACCCAACCTGACTCAGGGGATCTCTTTCCCTGCGGCCTCTGTCGATGTTGTCATCACGACGGACGCGTCGAGTCGGGATTGGGGTGGGGTTTCACCCAAGACCTCAGCGCCTCGGGGACGTCGTTGTGACCCTTAGTCCCACGCCAACGGTGCCGACGCAGTTCGTAGCAGTGGTCCCTGTCCGAGGCCCAGGCCCCTGTCAATCGCCCCGAATTGTGCGGCAGTTAGTGTAGTAGAACGAAATCTTGCTCACTTCGAGGCGAAGGTGACCAACTCCAGTGTCCTAGTTCAGACGGACAACTCCACCTGGGGCCTACATCAACACAGGGCGGGACTCGGTCCGGGTTCCTGTGTCTCCGACGCCTTCTTGCGTATTCCTTAGCGTGGCTTGGTCGAGAGATCGGGGCCATCACGATGTCGCAGTACCATATTCCGGGGGCCGTCAACTTTCTTGCCGTCGATCTGTCTCGCGGCAGAATGACGGCCTGGGAATGGATACTGAACCGATATGTCGTACGGGAGATCTTCGAGAGGTTAAGGGTTCCTCAGGTATCGACCTGTCGGGCCCTCGAACCCTGAGTCACCAGCTCCCTCCTGGTTGCACCCGGACTCACGACCAGGGTGCGTACGCAGTCAACGCTTTGGCGATGGACTGGTCGGGGAATCACGGCCTAGTGGCTTCCACACCAATTCGATGCGTTGCTTTGCACACGTGGAGGGTGTGTCGAAAATGGGCGGGAGGCATGCAGTGTCATCTATCGCCTCCCTCTGGCCGAAAACACCTTTGGTTTCGTCAATGGTGGATCGCTTGGGGCTCTGCCGCTGCGTTTCTTCTACCGGATCCGTCCGGACCTAGTATCCCTTACGGACGGGGGAAAAGTCGCCAGTCGCTGGAGCACCTAGCATGGACTGTGTGGCCATTATCAGGCAGCGTAGTTGTCCGCGGATTCGGCTTTTCGCAGAGGGCTGGCTCGCTCATAACAGCGGGAAGAAGAAGAAGATCCACCCATGGACGTTACTATAAGAGTCTTGGACCCTACTTCCGGCTGGTGTGAGCGACGAGAGTGTCTCCGACTCGGGCGTCTGTAGCCGAGCGCTGACTTTCTCACCGATTCGCTTGATAGCGGACTTTGAAATTCGCCTGTTAGAAACACAAGTCCGCTATTTAGCGATCCATAGAAGTTTCGATGACGGATCTACCATTAAGATCGATGGCCCCGATACGGTTCTCCTTGTAGAGGGGATGTTTAATACACGACCTCACGACCAGGAAGACTGGTCCAACCCTGGGACCTTAAATAATGTCTTAGACTATGTAGTGAAGCCCCCGTGTGAACAAATGGCCGAGGCATCACTAAAAACATGTCACCATTAAGACGTCTCCTGGTCGCTCTCGCCTCGGGAGACGATGCGCGGAGATCAAGAATATCTCTATGTCAGCCGTCAGAATTCTCTCGGGACAGGGTCAAATGTTCTGCAGGCCGGATTTTCTGGACGAAGAACGAGTCATCCTCATTTCGACACTCAACAATTATCTTATCCCGAATTGCATGTCACTCTTCGGTGCGGAAAGATCGCCTGTGGTGTCACGTTCGGGCCCTTGAGTATTACAAACGAAAACTAGTTCCGCTCAGGGGCTGTTCGCAGAACGAATCGTTGTTTTCTTACACACGCTTCCCCCACGGTTCCGCGTCAAAAGCGACACTTGCTTAGAATAGATGGATTAGCGCTGTCTTTATATTTGTAATAATGATCCAAACGCGGTGATAGGAGCTACTCAAGCTCGTGCCCATTCTTTTCGTAATATCACTTAGTCATGGGCCATAACCGGGGAATCAGCATTGCCGAAATTCTGCGAGGCTATGTCGTTGGGGGCTCCCACAACGTTTTCGTTAGGTGTACTTCCAGAAAGTTAAACAAACTCCCAGAGAATGTTGCTGAGGGCACTCCTGCACAGAAACAACAAGAAATTGCAACTTCACTATACATAAAGTCCCAGTTCCAGGTTGCCGACATGTGACGCTCCCTCCGGAGTATGTCGTTGTTGTAAGGTGAGCATCTATGTCCCGGGGGAATTTTAGTTAATACCTTAGGTCGTTAAACATCATGTTAGCTTTATGTTTAGTGTGGGTTCGCCCTTGGCTGCATTCTGTTGAATGCTCTGAAATATCATGCTCCACCTCCGAATGAGTGAGTAGTCCGGTTTGTTGATTGAAATTAATTCCTCATCGGGGGTAATGCATATATTTCAGTCAACATTGAAAAGGAAATCGTTCAGGGTAATGGTTTATTCAAAAACACATTAGTTTATAAATCATTTAACTGAAGCTGATTTCCTTCCAATGTTGACTTCACTGTCCAGGCCCGCCCACAGCATGTTGATATATATGCGCGTCCGTGTGGGCGTGAGCCAAACCGGAATTAACGAAGAGCTAAGGTCGACAGGGTTGACCTGGTCATGGTCGAGCAATTCTCTTTTAGGGGTGTTTTATTATGGTAATTTGGGGCATTCACTTCTCAGAAGAAATGCATATATTTCAGTCAACATTGGAACGGAAATCAGGCTTCAGTTAAATGATTTATTAAAACATAATGTGTTTTTGAATAATATCTGGCTGGCCCGTTGGACTGACAAGCGCGGTTAGGGTGAAATTGTCTTCAGCGTGCGTTGTGACTATAACCACGATCCAACAGGCGATATGATTGGCAGCCAACGAAGCAATACGCAATTCCCCCTACGGAATACGATATTTTTAGTGATTTTCACTGATGGTATGATTGACATTATGGTTGTTACAGACAATCTTGTAGCCAGAGCAGTTGTTGGGCAAATCCAATTGAAGCGCAATGCACGCATCCGTAGGTGGTTTGATACAGATGCCACTGAGATGAGAGCTTTCTGGATTGCGTATTTGCAATGTGGTTTATTTCCCCAGAAATGATGCCCTTGATTAATTCTCTTCAACTAGTTCTTTTTGGCTAACAGACACTCCAAATTATGTTCGCGTAATGTCGAAACATCGGTTTCGATTACTGTCATCGTGTCTACAGTTTGTACAAATATGAAGGCAAGTGAATGACAGAGCTGATCCTGCATTCAACCGCTGTACAAAATTCACGCCATTAGTCGACATTGGATTGACAATTTTGGCAAATGCTGGCGAAGCCGCACATGGGTTGTCTCTCGACGAAAGCATGGTACCCACTCGTGCACATGTGGCGTATCGACAGTACATCAAATCTAAGCATCATCGATACGGCGGGAAAGCTTTCGCTCTCTGGACGCGCTCTACATGTTACGGCATCAAGTAGCGGACCTATAACATCTGGTCGTTTAATACGGACTATGATCGAAAGCTGGGGCAAGGCTTGTAGTGTGTTCTAAAACTGGCTGTGGCATGCCAGAAGGGAGTATTTTTTATACAGACAGTTTTTATCACTAGTCCACCACTTTGGCTTATGAATGAATTGAGGCAGAGGAACATGGGACTCTGCGGTACTGTACAAAAGAATCGAAGAGGTATGCCTGATGCACTGAAAGAACGGCAACACAAGATGCCAAGTTTGTGTTCAAGGATCCAATCCTGGCCGTGTCTTTCAAGGATCGTCAAATGATGTACGCTATGCTAAGTACATGACGGTACGCAAATGCGGAACGGCGCGACGCGTGCTACTGCTAATCAGCGATGCTGCCGGCAATGCCAATATCGATTGAGGATGGTTATATTTCGTGACGCAAATTCCCACCTTGACAGCAAGCTACAACAAGTTCATGAGGAGGGTCGTGACTTGGACCAGCTTGTTGTCGTACACGTGTTACAGCATAGATCGCGCAGTGGTATATCAAGGTTTTCAATTATATTAGATATGCACTGATCAATGCCCGGATTCTCTGGGAAGCACCATACTGGAACTGCCGTGGCTGCGAGTCGTTTTCGAGAACGATTTATTGGTCGGTTACTGCGCAACCTTCAGCCAAAGGCATTGAATTGAAATTCCCCGCGCCAGTGGCAGGTCAGCGTTCATAACTCTAAGACGTAGGGCTTTTCAGCCCGATCTTGGAAGGCTTGAAGGTCGACATTTCTTTGAGAAAGGCCCCTCCGCCCAACACGGTTGCGTTGCTTGCAAACGAGCTAGGTACTAATAGGACAAGTACGCAATCTCGCTAGCGTGCCGAAAACCATGTCCAATCGTCCATATCTTGTCTGGATCAGGTGTTTTAGCGCTATCATCACTGTTGAAAAACTTCACCTTTAGACCGACCAAACGTCCAGAGCTCTCCTGACATGGCCTGGAATAAAGACCTCAGTCATCATAGCTACAACGTCTTTTTTAACATCAAAGTCTTTTTCATGACAAGTGATGACCAAAGTTAGTTTATTTCAACAACTTGTACCACTTCTTCAAAACACAACACTGCAAATAATTATAACCGGTTTTTCAAGATGACGGTGATATGCAGATCGTTTGGCGACCGTGTTTTTCAAGATGGACAGATGCATGACCAGGGAGCGAGCCTTGGACCTAGAGTATTTTCAAGATCGGGCAGGCACTTGTAAAACTGCTCCGACTTCAAACTACGTGATTCACAATGGGTTGTTGAAGAGGCTACTGTACTAGTGGGTGGCCACGGAACTTGGATTCATGATGTTTGTCTGATTCGGCAGTTGTCGATGATGCCAATTGGCCAACCATATCACCAAAAATTAATGATTCGCCGCGGGATCAAGGGATGTTCAACCAGATGGTTCTTTGTGCGTGGGTGTTACTCTGCAGGCGACACTTATGGTGTGTTTTCAGGCAAATTGGGGTCAGTAAATGTACAACATGTTTATATTGGATTATTTGTCTTGCTTTGACATGCTTGTTGTTAGTTTAGTTTTGAAAACTCAGAATGCAGCAGCCTTTACGGAATAAAGTGCCATGTGTTACTGTGCTTTATTCCGTAAGGCTGCTGAATTCTGAGTCATGTCCGGCAAAGTGGGGTTAAGTAAATGTACCATGAACCCTGTTTATATTCTTATGATTTGTTGTGCTTTAGTGAATGCTTTTTATTCATGGTTTAGTTTTTGAAACTCAGAATTCAGCAGCTTTACGGAATTAAAGTGCATGTGATACTCGTGCTTTATTTCGTAAAGGCGCTGAATTCTGAGTCGTGTCAGGTGACAAAGTGGGGTCAGTAAATTACCAACCCGGTTTATATTCTTTGGTGTTGTTATGAATGCTTTTGTTGATTATGTTTAGTGTTTTGAAATGTAACATGTATTTTCAACTACACTACACATTATATCCAGCATCAGTCCATTCAATATTGACATACATCTATAACACGATCGGTGTTTTTATTTATTGAAAAAATGTGTTTGTGATAAATTTACATGAAATCCACTCAAAACTGCTGTCAAATGTGATTTTTTTGCTGAATACTGTATTTTGTCTCAAAATAAAATGTATTTATAATATTATACAATTTTTGGAAGAAAAAAAAATCACTCAACAAAAAAAACCTTCTAATTTAGAGATAGTAGACTTGCTAAAATCAACATAAGGCAACAAAGCAATCTACAAAAGCACCCAAAAACACCCAATATTCTCAAAATGGCTGCCTTCGTCTCTTGAAGGGTTTTAAAGGTAATTCGAAACAAAAAACTCATTCCAAATAACAGCCCCATTGTCAAAGCATGTGATTTCAAATAATTTCTCTGGGAAAAAATGATTTTTAATGGGGAAGGTATTTTACATCATTTGAGGAAGAGCAACCCTCAAGGGTTAAGCTTACCAAATTAAAGGGGCAATATAAGGTTAATTAATGGCGTTCGATGAGTTATGTTTTAGAGTTTTTGTTATGTTGGGTGGAAATAGATGAAGTTCATCAATGAGTTGTTTTTAGAGTTATTTGTTGGTGAAGTTAATATTTGTTTGGAAAAAAAATGTTTGAATTTTTTTATGGGAATGTACTTTAGCATCATTTGAGGAAAAACACTTCAATTGATTAAAGGGGCATATGCAATTTTTCAAAAAGTTAGGAATTCATTGATGAGTGGTTTTTAGGTGTTTGTGCTGTTTGGTGCGTTAGGATTTGGAGTTTCATTGATGAGTTTATGTCTTGGAGATTTATTGGTGAGTTATGAATGGAGTTATCAACGATTTATGTTCAAGTTTTTAGAGTTATTTTTGGTGACTTATGGAGTTCAAATCGATGAGTTATTGTTTTAGATTTTTGAGTTTGGTGGTTATAAATGGGCCCATCAATGATTTTAAGCATTATTTGTTATTAGGTTAATGAATGGAGTTCTTGATGAGTTATGTTCTTAGAGTTATTTTGTGAGTTAGGAATGGAGTTATTTTTGGTGAGTTATGGAGTCATCGATGAGTTAGGTTTGAGTGGGTTTTTTGATATGTTTTGGGTGATTTATAAATGAGCCAATCAATGAGTTTATTTGTTAGTGAGGTATTAATGAAGGTTATTGTTGTGTTATGTTGTTAGTCATTTGGGTGAGTTTTGGATGGGAGTTCTCAACACTGTCAGAATGTTTAGGTTTTTTTTTGGTGAGTTTTGGATTTCATTGATGAGTTATGTTTTAGAGGTCTCTTTTTGGTTTTGGTTAGTTAGGATGGGAGTTTCACCAATGATGAGTTTTTTTTTAGATTCTCTGTTGGTGAGAGATGGATATTCAATGATGAGTTATGGTATTAGATTTCTTGGTGGTTGCGAAGCCGTGTGACCGCCTTGTATCTATAAAAGGCATTCCTCCATTATTTACCTTTTTAAAGGGCATTCCATTAATCATTTACCAATTAATTCCTCCATTTACCAATTAAAAGGCTATTCCTCCATTTGCCAACGGGGCCATTCCATCATTTACCTTGCAATGAAATTTTATTTAAATTACAGTGCCATTCCTCCGGTACCAATGAAAGGACATTCCCCAATTTACTAATTATATTAAATAACAGGCTATGCTCCCATTTACACAACTAACCGGCATTCCTCAATTTACCAGTTAACGGGGCCATTACCAATTTAAGGGGGGCATTATATGATTTTTGAAAATGATTAAGAATAATTGGTTTTTAAAGAGGCATTATGTAATTTTCACAAAATTATGACATGAATGTATTTTGGCACCATTTTGAAGAGAGCACCACCGGGTTCATGTTGCCTCAAAAATTTGTACCTTTTTCAATACATGTTCTTATTTTGCCAAATCATATTTTATGTCCATCTTGAATCTTATTTGTCAAAAACTGTCTGCCAACTAGGGTTGTCTCATGCATGGCGTCGCCAAGAATATTCCAGTTCACCATTTTACACGTGGGTCTATGCTCAATTGATCTCTTGTTAAATAATTATGATAATGATGATTTTTATTCTAACATTGGTCATCACACACCATTCATCACACACCATATGTATTAATCTAATTATGTTTCAGAGTATGACCCAATTGTCGAGCATTCAGTCCTGTTGTTGCTGTAGGCTTTTGTAGGGTCTTGTAGTATCAACCCAAACAGTCTACCAGCTTTAGGCTCACCAGGTATGTAGTCCTAGTCTCCCAGAGGTTCCTATTTGTAGTGACTGTTACGTAATAAACCCCTTTTTATCCCGGATAGAGCTGTATGGCTATGGGCAAGCGTGTTCACTTGCTGGTCGCAAAAGGTTAATAAAAAACTGCATGAGTGTTTAGTCTGGCATGATAGTGCTGCTTGATACTAGTACTGAGAATAATAATACCACTTTTTGTATGACAACATGCTCCTCAAGTTTCTTTTAAAAGATATTTTTTGTATGTTGGATGTTTTTAATAAACTAAATCGCCATCAAAGTGGTTTTAAATTTATAAATGATTTCTTGTCTAAAATATAGTTATAAATTGAGTAGGGGCTAAATTAGCTCATGTGTAGGAGCTAATGTAATTCTTTATCAAGTTTTTTTGTCAATAGCTTTTCTTTTTGTTTTGTAATCTTTAAGGGTGATTTAAATATGCCAGCTGTTTCCATCTACCAATTTAAAAGTCGCGTCAGGAATAGATATACAATAAAAGCGGTTGGTTAATCGGTATCATGATAAAAGGGGATTTTTGTAATTGACATGCTGAATCAGGAAACCGTTTCTGTGTATGGTAAAAACTCGCCTTTTAAGTGGGACATCTACGATAATTGGGAACATTTTTGACATGGTAATTACATAGATTCATAAAAAACTACTGAACAGGGACATTTTGATGAAAATATGTATGCTTTCATTTTATATTTAGAACTTGTTGTTAATGTTTATTTTAATGTGCAAATACCAGGTTACCCTTGTTCATTGGCTTACATAATCAGAAAAGCTATATCAAACATTAAATTTGTTGTGCAGATCAAAACCTTCTAATGCACACAAAGGAAGCATTTTATAATACCTGCCCAGTATTGATCGATGATCTCGATCACTGAGCACACGTAAGTGTAACATTTAAATATTATATGCCCCAATATCTTTGTCTCGTAGTGTATATGTGTACTTCTCTTAATAGGGATTCTGGTAGTCGGGGAATTTCTCTACTCCGAAGTTGTTCCCAATAAGCGGACGTCACACTGTATATGGAGTAAAGAAACTTTATACACAGTGAGTCTACCCAAAAAATTCCATGAAATATAATATTTTGCTGAAAAGGAGTGAATCTAGTTTTGGGAAAAATAGTGAAATTGGGGCATAATGGTCCAGAATGCCTCATAAAAATGAGACCAGCTATTTGATTGAGTGCTATGATTAATTATTTCCAATATCCATCGTTAAAATTTCGAACATGACACCACTTTTACATTGTTTTCCAACAGGGGGGCAAGGTATTACAAAGGGTTAACAGGTTCAAACCAGCCCAAACATCACCAAAGCTCAACGTCTCTCTCACACCACCAGGAGCGTGCTAAACAATCACCAGTGTGACCATACAGGCTGCCAGGACAATAGCCCCTCTGACGGTCCCGAAGTAGGGTGGCTCTCCAACTCAGGTTATTCTTCGTCAAGATAGGAGCTGTATTAAGGGTTCACAGGTTAGTTAGTGCATCATCCATGGAGGGAAATTAGTGTGTTATGTGTGAGTTTGTGGATGTTTGCAGTGACGTGTAAAATGTGAAGTTCGTCAGTCTTCTAGCTTTGTCTAGATTCCTATTTTGATCAGTATTCAGCGTGGCATGTTATTATTCCTTCATTGGGTGTCATAGGAGTTTGGAATGGTTACTTTCTGTCAGACTTTACTTTAAAGAAAATATTAGGTAGTGAATAGTGGATTGCCATTGACTTGTTGTTTTAAGTGGCAGTACAATGAGGGCTTTGGGTGCTCAAGTCACCCATGGTGTGTCAAGCATATCTGCAGTCTGAACTAGCTGCTCAACCCTCACTCTTGTGGCACTTGACACTCCGATTGTGGCGGTTTCTTCACTACCCTGTGTGATTGCCTACTAGGGGGGGGGGGGCCAGAAGTAAGGAATCAGGAAAAGCAGAAGGATTAGATCTTCCGATCACTCAGTTGATACTGAATACCAGCTTATTTGCTGGTTTTGGTCACACTTTTCACAAATTTAAAAATGTACAAAAATATTTTGACCCTATAGGGTATAGTTTGGCTGGTTGATATTGTGAATTGAAACCCCCCTCAAAATATCAGTATAGTCAAAGCACTGGGGAAAACGTAAAGGCCTTACAAATGGATACAATTCTTGAGAAAAAAAATTAGTTGGACACTCACCAATAGTAGGGTTTAACTCAGCATCCAATTCTAGAAGTTGGGGAAGAAGGTTTGAAGATGGTTTTCTATAGTTTTGAAGGGTGCTGAATCAGAATTTTGGGTCCAACCTCTGGGAAATGTGGCGGAAATTTGTAAAATAAGGGGGGTATAAAATTAGTACAGGGGTAAATTTGAATCAAGTCAAATTGTGTTTAAATGTTACACATGTGTTGTCTCATTATAAGGATTTAAAAAAAGTATAGTTTGTCTAGGTTCCAACCTTTAGTGAAACAGTACAGCCTATTAAGGTTCAAGGTCGATCTGGGCGGTACGTTACCCAGTGCACCGAATTTGTTGAAACTGGGGTCTATTGTTCCGTCTTGCTTATTTACAATGTTTGGCATTTGGTTCCTAATTGGTGGCAAAATGTAACAAGGGTCTGCTGGTCTTCTATGGGCCGCCACGAAAATTGCCTTAAATTGTACACAGAGCTGTCAGCAAGCTCTTGAAATGTATTTTCTGCTTCATAATGACCAGAGCAATAAATTGACACACCGGTTTTCAAACAAAATCTGAGCATTGGAATTTTTTTGCCCAGAATGACCTTGGACCTTATAAGGGGCTGTAGCATGTAACGAAGGTCGGAAACCTATCAAAACTATACTTTTTTAATCCTTATAATGAGACAAATACAGTGGTGTACATTTTAACACAATTGACTTGTTTCAAATTTACCCCGCTTGTTACAAATTTACCCATTTTATTTTCCAAAGTCCCCACATTTCCCAGAGGTGGACCAAAAAAAAAAATTTTGATTAAGCACCCTTCAACTATAGAAACATATTCAAACCTTCTTCCCCAAACTTCTAGAATGGGATTCTGAGTTAAACCCTACTACATAATTTATACATGCTCATCGGGCCTGAGATAAGAGCATACAGCTCCTTGGTATCACTCAATTGAAGCCAACAACTTCCACCCTTCAACGTACCCTCCCAAACCCCCCATAATCAATGGGGGTGAATTGCAAGACAGCTGATAACGATACCCTATTCAACATGTTGGTGGGGGAAGGAGACAGGGGGGGAACAGTGGTCTGAAAAATCGGTCATAGTTGTTCCAACAATTTTTCTAAGATTGTAGGTCAAACTGGGCCAGTTGAGTTATGATAAGCAGCTCTGGTATCAGTTTTAACCTAGTCAGTTACAGATCTATTTATTGGGGATAGAATTCAGTGACAATCAATGGTTTTAAAAGCAAGTAGCATACCACTGAACTCAAATCTGTCCTCATATTCCAGTAACACTGAGTATGATGTGTTGCACCATATTTTCTGCATGTCTTTGTACTTGTTCAATCTGTGGGTGTGATGTTATTCTGTCGGCTTCATAAAGGGTTTCAGAATGGTGGGATGGTAGGTGTTTGGCTGTGGTAGGACAACCGGGTGTGGGTATGGGTGTTTGGGTAAATGATGCATGTAAAACAGGGTAATAGATCTTTTCACAATGAAGTTTACCGGCACATGACCAAAACCGATACGCGTCTTAACGGGTATAAAACAAAAGTTGGGAGAGTAGCTCGTACGTGTATTTCGCCTTGTTAATGCAATTTACTGGCAAGTTCTTGTGAATGTGCGAGCGCATAAGGATGCTCGCATACATTGTATTTTTGCTCCGACCGAACTTTCCCAATGTTCATTGAAAATGGTCAAAAGAAAAGCAAGTGGAAGATATGGCATGAAAATTTAAAAGTCTGTTGTGTGTTGTGAACATTTGTTGGCGTGGTGGCCTGCCTGCTGTGGAGTGGGGTTTGGGGTTTTTGCCGAATTTCTTCTTCTTCTTTGATATGTACTCTGTAGTATTTATTTTTAAATAAGAGGGTAGGTAATTTACTCAAGTTGCAGTCCAGAAATCATTAAAAAAATTAATCATGGCATAGACCAAACAGTGTTAATTGACAAATCACATATTACTGTATTACGGAACAGCAAATAGTTTCTTGTATGATTTTGTTGTGCTTGCACAGTTGTAGTAGGGATAGCTTTTGGCCAAAATTTATTGGTTGGTACTTTTGATTTGGTTGCCAACCCTGTCCCTCAATACAATAGGCAATGGGAACCAAGGAGGATCCATTGAATTGAGGAAACATTATTCATGGTTAAGGATTGTAAATTGGACCATATTCTGTATGCAATAAATCTTGAGAGTCAGATGGGAGACCATGCCAGAAGGAGACAGAACCCTTACAAACAAGAAAGAGATAATCAATTTATCTCTATATTAAGCTGGTTGTGGGTGCACATAATCTATTTCCCCTTTGTTTGAAATTGTATATGTGTTTGTGTATATGCATGAGTAAATTAACCAAGGGAAGACAATGAAAGCACAAAATTTTTAGTGTTTGTAGAAATTGATAAAGGCTTCCCAATCAAATGTATAGAGTAAAAGGCGCTATTTTAATTCTATAATGTGGAATTGTTGCTTATGTTTCATATTGTGAATTTAAACCCCCTCAAAATATTCAGTATAGTCAAAATCACTGGGGAAAAAACTGTAAAGTGCTACAATGTACAATCTTGGAATAAATTAGTTGGAACACTAACAATAATTTACTACATTGCTCATCGGGCCAGAGATAAGAGCCTACAAGCTCCTGTTATCACTCAATTGAAAGCCACAACCTTCCACTTCAACTTACCCTTCCCCAACCCCCATTAATCAATGTTGGGGTGAATTGCAAGACAGCTGATAACGATACCCTATTCAACATGTTGGGGGGAGACAGGGGAACAGTTTCCTGAAAATCGTTCATAGTGTTCCAACAATTATTTCTAAGATTGTAGGTCAAACTGGGCCAGTTGAGTTATGATAAGCAGCTCTGGTATCAAGTTTTAACCTAAGTCAGTAAAAAAAAAAAAAAAAAAAACCCACATTTCCCAGAGGTTGGACCCAACAATTCTGATTCAGCACCCTTCAAACTATAGAAAAACATCTTCAAACCTTCTTCCCCAAACTTCTAGAATGGGATTCTGATTTATAACCCTACTACAATAATTTATTACATTGCTCATCGGGCCAGAGATAAGAGCCTACAAGCTCCTGTTATCACTCAATTGAAAGCCACAACCTTCCACTTTAACTTACCCTTCCCCAACCCCCATTAATCAATGTTGGGGTGAATTGCAAGACAGCTGATAACGATACCCTATTCAACATGTTGGGGGGAGACAGGGGAACAGTTTTCTGAAAATCGTTCATAGTGTTCCAACAATTATTTCTAAGATTGTAGGTCAAACTGGGCCAGTTGAGTTATGATAAGCAGCTCTGGTATCAAGTTTTAACCTAAGTCAGTTACAGATCTATTTATTGGGGATAGAATTCAGTGACAAATCAATGGTAAAAGCAAGTAAGCATACACTGAACTCAAATCTGTCCTCATATTCCAGTCACACTGAGTATGATGTGTTGCACCATATTTCTGCATTTCTTTTGTACTGTGTTCAATATGTGGTGATGTTTATTTCTGTCGGCTTTCATAAAGGGTTCAGAATGGTGGTAGGTGTTTTGTGCCTGTGGTAGGAACTGTGGTGTGGGTATGGTGTGTGTGTACATGTATGCATGTAAAACAGGGTAATAGATCTTTTCAAAATGAAGTTTACTGAACATGACCACCCCGATACGCGTCTTAACGGGTCATCACACACAACAGTTGGGAGTAGCTCTTACGTGTATTTCGCCTTTGTTTAATGCAATTTACTGGCAAGTTCTTGTGAATGTGCGAGCGCATAAGGATGCTCGCATACATTGTATTTTGCTCCGAACGTTTCCAATGTTCATTTGAAAAGGTCAAGAGAGAAAAGCAAAGTGGATATGGCCGAAATATTTAAAAGTGTGTGTGTGTGTGAACATTTGTGTGCGTGCGTGGCCTGCCTGCTTGTGTGAGTGTGTTTTGAGGGTTTGCCTGCATTTCTTCTTCTTCTTTGATATGTACTCTGTAGTATTTTAACTCAGGGGCAGGTAATTTACTCAAGTTGCAGTCCAGAAATCATTAAAAAATTAGTCATTGGCCTAGACCAAACAGTGTTAATTGACAAATCACATATAACTTGTATTACGAACAGCAATATTTTCTTGTATGATTTTGTGTGCTGCAAGTTGTAGTATGGATAGCTGTATGGCCAAAATTTCTTGGTTGGACTTTGATCTGGGTATTGCCAACCCTGTCCCTCAATGCAACAGGCAATGGGAACCCAGGATCCATTGAATGAAACATTATTTCATGGTTTAAGGATTGTAAATTTGACCATATTCTGTATGCCATAATATTTGAGAGTCAGAGACCATGCCAAGAAGGAGAACCCTTACAAAACAGAAAGAGAATAATCAATTTATCTCTATATTAAGCTGGTTGTGGGTGCACTAATCATTTCCCCTCTTGTGAAAGTTGTTATATTGTGTTTGTGTATATTGAATATAATTAAACAAGGAAGACAATGAAGCAACAAAATTTTTAGATGTTTGTAGAAATCTGATAAAGGCTTCCAATCAAATCGTATAGAGTTAAAAGGTGATATTTTAATTCTATAATGTGGAATTGTTTGCTTATGTTCATATCAATGCAGTGTATGTAATTTATTAATTCAACCAGCTACATCCCTCTGTTTATCAAAAATCAACAATGTAGCTGATGTGTACCATGTTCTGTAATGGCAGAATATGAGGATCTCACTTGGAAAGTTATCATGTTGAATCTCGTTCAATTGTGTCAATAACAAGCTATTAGCAGGTTATATCTTTAAATTAAATTAAATAATGCCAGAAAAAAATCAAGATATAAATTTCACCTGTTCTAAGTTCTTGCTCAACCCCCCCCCCAAACAACAACTCACTCCAAAAATGGAACAGCTTGAAGTACTTTCATAAAAGTCTTATCTTTATTTTTTCTGTTACAGTTTCAACTCCAGCCAGATGTCCTCCTTTTGGCTTTGCTACTCCGTCCAATCTACCCACAATCCTTGGCTCACCTACAAAGAAGATTGGGCTTGTGGGAAGTCCAATCTCTCCAGGTAGTCGTGATGCTAGTCCTTCACAGGTAAGTAGTTATAACTTTGTTACAACTTTGCAATTCTCTTTACTCTATCTCCAATACATAGCTCATTCATATATGTGACTAGAAGACGATTATACTTGAGACACAACTGTGTGACACTCTTTTAAACCAAACAAAAATTCTTAGCTCCCAACCAAGAAGAGTAGGCATCTTAAAAGATTGAGGGCTGAATTGTTCTATTAGCTAGAAGCTCTGTATTGCTTCAGAAAGCTTTTTTGTACTGATAACATACACCCCTCAAATTTTACCCGAAGGGAAAGAATTTTGACTTTGCAAAAACCAGACGTAGCTTGTATTCCTTCCTGTCTTAATCCAACCTCATGTGAATGTAGTCAGTTATTATATAATAGGTAGGTATAGTGGCTGTCAGAATTGTTCAGAGTTACTTAAAGTGCACCGGGTATGACGTGCGTCAACACGAAAGTGAATGCCGATAATTGGCTTGTTGAGCAGGTTGACATCCCCTTGGTGAATCTCACATCAGACTACCCATATGCTTTGCCCTTTCACACCGATATTGCACCGCATGCATTGCCCACCTCCAAACAATTTTGACAGCAACTGTAGGTGGGTGGGTGGGTGCATAAGCATTGTCAAATATATCGATAAGAAAATCTATCCTGAGTATTCTAGAAAGAAGGCTTTAGATTTTGTTTAAGTAAACTTTATGATCTTCACTCAAAGATGATTTATTAGTTCACTGCAGACCACTATCAGTTGCTATAATACATTCATTGAAATATTTGTACACTCGACAGCCCCTCAATGCTCCATTTGCCATGGCCCGTAGGACCAAGACTTTTTCTGGTGCTATCAGTGATGAGTTACAACCTAGAAGAGCAAGTTCTGCCGGGGAGTCGGGTGGGATTCCTCGGAGCGCTAGCTCCGGGCGGTTAACTGATCAGTTCTCTCTCAAGGCTGCATTTGATAATTTGGCTAGATCTCCTGCCATCAGCCTTGAAGCACTACCAGGTATGGTCAAATATTTCATAATGCTACATTAAATTAATGGATTATCTGATTGGAATAGAAAAATTTAAATGTTTTAAACTTGTGTGTCAGGAGATAGTGTGTCTGATTTTGTTGCATATGGTATCTATCCAAGTTTCTGTAAAGTTTTAACAAAAGAGCATGATTGATGTGTTCAAATAAAGAGTTTTCACTGTGGGTATAAATAACAGAGATTTAACTTTTCCGGAAATTACCTGATTTCCTGATTTTTGGCCATAAATAAAAAAAATCCGGAAATGTAAAAAAAAAAAAAAAATATATTTTTTTTCAATTTGTGAGATCAAAGTGTTAATGAAAAAGGTATAACTGCATCAAAAACACAATTTTTAAGTACCAATTTATTATGGAGAAGGGGTCTTGTACCCCAAATCGCGTGAGAAAATATGTTCCCCAGAGCTTCGGCGGGTGCTACGCTAAAATTTGGCCTTCCCGTTGTTTCAGATTTTGGATTTTCAGGAAATGGGACTACTCCTCTGTTACATCTCTGCAAATAACTATATCAAAAAACTGCTGAAGATCCAAGAAAAAAATAAAGATAGTATTGCTATTTCTACCGCACAGGATTAAGTAAACAACATGTGCTAAGGCCTTGGAGAGGGTTTTTCCACAAGGTGACCCAATTCTTTCTGACACACAAATTCAGAAACCATAATGGAATAAGCCACACGGTTTATGTGGTTTATTCTGTTAAGGTTTTCGAATTGAATTCATAAGTGTGTCAGAAAGAAGTAGGTCACCTTACGGAAACACCCTCTGGAGTGCCCCTTTTTAAGTGTGCATGAGCATAAAGTGTGTGATTCTTACTATGATAAATTGCCTTGAAACATTACACAGGTTCTGTAACCATGGCAACCAGTCCTCCCAGCTATCCCAGCAGTATGTTCTATATCGGTAGTCATAGCAGCGGTAGTCAGCGTCGTAACTCTATCATGACAGAAGGTTCCCCATCCAGTCAAGGATCGGTTACGTTTGCCACATCCCCACCAAACATGGAAGGGCCAATCATGTTTGTGGCTCCTGATCTGCCAGAAGAAACATTACTAGAGGTATGAATACCTGTGAAATTGCTTTTTGCTCTCTAGAGCTTTAGAGACTTTTGCAGACTTGGAAACAATCTGGGTTCATATTTTTGTGTCGCCTGCCTTAAGGCAGGAAGACACATAGGATCACTTTGTCCACTGTAGTCTGTTGTTGTTGTTGATGTCTGTTGTTGTTGTGAAAAAGGGTTAACATTTGTTTGTAATATCCGCATACTTTGATGGATTTAAACCAAACTTGAGTCATAGGTGTAACATTGGATTTATTAATGAGGTCGAAGGTCACATCCCAAGGTCAAAGGTCATGTGAGGTCAAGTTGTAAAATAAGCTGAAAATGTAAAATTGACCTAAATTGAAAAGTTGAAGTTCATTTGGAACCAAACTTGAGTCATAGGTGCAACATTGGATCCCTCATTTTTTGATGCGGTCAAAGGTCACATCCCAAGGTCAAAGACCATGTGAGGTCAAGTTGTCGAAGTTCAATTGGAACCAAACTTGAGTCATAGGTGCAACATTGGATCCCTCATTTTTTGATGCGGTCAAAGGTCACATGCCAAGGTCGAAGGTCATATGAGACCTTTCATTACAAACCGCGACGGCAGGTGACACATGCGGTCCGAGGACCGATGTATTTTTTTTTCAGAATAATGTAATGGGCGAATTTTGAAAGAAAATAAAGAATAATAAAGTTTGACTTGTTACAACTGGAGAAAAAAATCTGAATTTCTGTTTTCATGGTACTCTTTTTTAGAATTTGGCAATTATTTTCAGCCAACAGAATAGGGTATAAGCACATATACTGTAATTAAGGTTGGTGACTCAATTGACAACCTCTTCTCTTCACTTTACTCCATCAAAATTGAGATTTTGGTATCAGAAGAAAGTTTTTTCATTGCTCGAGTGAAATTTAAGGTCTGGGAAATGTTTCCTTTTGGTTGTGTTTTAAACAATTAATTGTTATCCCAAAAATCCTTTCCAGATGTCAAAACCAAGATATATGCTCTTGAATGTTTTGGAAGAGGACAAGTGAAGGGTATTGGGATCTTCTCTGGTTGAATTCAAATTGGCCCCAATCTGATACAAGTCCTCTTTTTCTTGCAAAGGTCATTTTTATTATTCCAAAGTATGTTTGTCCTGCAACACCCTCACACACACTTCATAAGAAACTACTTTGTTTTCTAACCTTTTCAGCCTGAACATACAGAAACAGTAGAGAGACTTCAGGTGATTGTAGGTGTTGTAGAAGCCATCATAGAGGTAGCCAAGTCTCTGTGATCACTTAGCGGAATCTGTCTATACCAAAGACATTGAGGCATTCAAGCCCAAAGAACACAGTGTGCTTGTTAGTGAGGATATAGGTAAGTTCGAATGGCTAAAGAGTGAGGACCCTGCAGACATAAGTATAAAGTAATTGTGGTAAAAAAAATCCAGTAGTCCAGACTAGTACATAATATATATATTGGTCTTTCCATTTGATTCCAGGCTAAACCAGTCGAAGACGTAACCTCCGTCTTTCAATGGGGGGTTATGTCAATGCAGTTTCAGTGGCTATTCCATTTTACATTGTGGAAGGACAAACTGAGTATTCCACAAAGGGGGGGGGGTTAAATATAGAGCGACCCCAATGTGTGATTGCATTTGAATCTTTGCTACTTTGTTGTTAGAGAGACTTAGGGGCAGTGCATTCACAATTGGATGAAATTGTGTTGGTTTATATTTTTTAAATATTTTGTGTCATATGCTGATGTGGCTAAGACTCCTTGGACACTACCGATTTAGGTCTTGATAAAGTTAGGGCACATGTGGGCCAGTGGATACAACGACCGACTCAATGACCCAAAGGTCCTGGGTTCGAGTCCGCTGAGGCCAATGTGTTGTGCACTGGGCAAGGCACTTACCTCGCTTGCCTCTCTCCACCCAGGTGCCAAACTGGGGAGATGTTAGGAATATTGTCAATGAAGCACCGTCCAAAGGTATGGTATGCCTGGGCATTATAAGACAGATGATTTTCTAGTGGTAGTGGAATAAATGTAAAAGCGTTTGATACAGGTGAAAAGGCGCTATATAAATGTCGACATTTATTTAGTTATGTGAACCTGTGGATATTTGTCTTAGGATATAAAAAAATCAAAGATTTTATATTGATCAGTACAGTATTTTAAGTTGTAAAGAGATAAATGAAAACAAAAAATGGCAATGACACCATTTGATTCCCCTGGTGGCTTCTTAGCAGAAGGAGTTTTTATGTCATACTGCCCTTTACTGGGATCCTTCTGAGACTGCGGGTTGAATATACATGAAATCCAGCAGAACAACACAATCACCCAAAATAATAAGTAAATTTTTTTATTTTTTTTGTAAAATAAATAAGAAAAATATAAGAGTGTAAACAAAAGTGAGAATGTGATTGTCAAAAAGTGGTTAAGTGTTCGAGCAGTACCTTTTAGAAACCTTGGCGGAAAAATTCTTAGTTTGAGTTTGGAGGAAAACCATTGATTTTGACAATGGCAAATTTAGATGCATGTGATACTTTCATTCCAATTTCATTAGATAGAGAGTTAGATGCAAAATTTGTTAGTTACTTGTATTTTGAAGAACTTGTTTAGTATTGACAGTTCCATTGTACTTTGCATTCAATCCTACTGAATTTTAAACATGTTATCAAAAAACAGGATTACTGAATCAAGTAAATGACAATTAATGAACAAAATTTACCTTTAAATAACTGTTGGTTTATCCAGGGCAAAAGATCCAATATTCTTGCACACTAGGCAATTTACTCCATGGATTCCCAAATGATGGCGTGACGGGCAAATCCTGCGCTCTGCCCCCCAAATGAAGTGGCACTTGAACAAGTCTAAATATAATGAAAAACAAGAAAGCAATGTGTTATTTACCTTTTAGGGCATGTGTCCTTTGAAAGTATTCAGCCTTCAATGACCTTTGTTATGCCACAAATTATAAATTGTTGCCTACAGAATTCCATATGATGAATCAAATTGGTTCCGAGTTTTAGCAGTCACGTACCTCTTGGTGCCAATAGAGAGAATCGGATACTAATACACTGTAAAAAGCCACAAATCATTATATGAGCTGATTTCCTTTACACCAATCTTGACTGAAATATATGCATTCCTCTGAGAAGTGGAATGCTCCCAAAATACTTATTTTAGCACCCCTAAAAAGAGAAAATGGTCTCACCAGTGACCCCAGGTCCAAACCCTGTCGCCATTAATCTTCCTCAATTACGTTTTCGTTGGGCCGCCTTACCAAACGGAGCGTGTGTTACCGCAGCTCGGTCATTAGCAGCCAAAAGTAACTGAGATTTTGATACAGGACTAGTTGTCGTCTCATACGGAATACTCCTACTACTATAACAATACTATCTGGATATATTACTGGTTATATACTGGATTTATTACGCTCCATTTGGACCGGAATAACAGCGGACTTTTACGCCCGTAGGAGAGCTTAGCTTTTATTGTGTATCCTTTTTTTATTTGCCGCCGATGCGGTCATGTTGATCTGTATAGCGGGTAAAAAAAGGTAAACAAAGGCAGGCCATTGCCGCAAGTGTTGCGTGCTTTGGATGCATTGCTTTGTGAGCCTGTTTTGTTTCTTGTAGTTGCTATATCCCCTCAATAAAACCGTTCTATTGGGTGAGTGTGTCATTATTTTATCTTAGGCTTGTGGTATTTTAATAAAGATGTGAATGAAAACTGGACTTTGGAAAATTCTTTACCTTGTGGCTTTATGTGTATCCTTTTTTTGCCGCCGCTGCGGTCTGATGATCTGTTATATTAGCGGATAAAAAAAGGTAAACAAAGGCCGCCATTTCCGCACGTGTGTTGCGTGCTTGGATGCCTTGCTTTTTGTGAGCTGTTTCGTTTATGTAGTTGCGATACTATCAATAAAACAGTCTATTGGGTGAGTGTGCTATTATTTTATTCTTATGCTTGTTGTATTTAAATAAAATATGTGAAAAACGACTTGGAAAATTCTTTTCCGTGTGTGACTTGTTACCGCGACGGTATATTTGTCTCCGCGTTGGCGAGCCGGGTCTTACCGCGGCCCCCGCGACCCTCTTTTCCGTGCGTTCATTAAGGGTCTTGCTTCCGCTGTAGATCCGTTTGGTGCTTGTTATTTGCGGTGGCCTTTCGGTTTTCAATGGGTAGCCACCATTCCGAACACAGTTTCCATGTTTATGTTTCGCTAGGAAAGGGGAGGGGGGGTGGGGGTGTTCGGGAGCTCCGGTCCGAGTTTATTCCAAGGCGGCCCGCTGCTTTGGGAGCTCCTAAAGATGTTGTAGCTTCTGCTACTTCATGACGTGTTAGTAGGGCTTTTCTCTCTCAGGGAGAGAGTCCGACCCCATCTACCTCGCTAACGGCCGCTGGCTCGCCTGAACTAGCCCTAGGGGCTTCTACGGTGCAGGCTAGCGCGGTCGACTCTGACCTTTTCCGTTGGGGGATTTTGGCGGCATCAGACATTCCGGTACGGCAGCCTTCAGTTGCTTCATAGGCGTGCCTAGTTGGCCGGCTCCCTCGGGGGCAAGCCTGGCTAGCACGCGGGCCGGCGCTGGTGCCTGATTTAGCTCGTTGCTTTATGGTGCAAGGCTAGCGTGGTATGCTTGTGCTCCTCCTGTGGGATGGGCGGCTCTGCCAGTCGTCGGTTGGCGGGGTGTTGGCTATTGTGACGCCCGGGTTTTCTCGGGCCGATCCTCGCCAGTACCGACACCCGGCGCTCGTGGTTTAGGGGTTCTCGGACTCTGCGACCGCCCTGCCGTGGTACCGGTCTAGGGGCTTGATTCGTCCAGCCCTTAGGCGGTTTCCTCGGTGCTCCGTTACGGGGCGCCGCGGGTGTCGATTATGTTCACTGCTGAACTGAGGGCTAGCTGCTAGCCGCGCTGGTGTCAATCTGCTCGTGCTGATGCTTCACCAGGGCCTTCACGGCTAGGTGCGGGCGCGCAGCGCTCGCCAGGTTGGTCCCCGCTAACGCGGGGTACTGTGCGCGGTTACTGGTGCGGTTCGACCAGCACTGGTTCCCGCTACAGTTCAGCCGTTACGGCACACCCTGCATGGCTAGCCGGCTAGCCCCGCGGGGTAATCTGGCTCGTTTCTGCTGCATGCTTCACCAGGCCTTCACGGCTAGGTGGGGCGCGCAGCGCGCTTCGCCAGGTTGGTTCCCCGCTCACGCGGGGTTCGTGTGCGGTTACTGGTGCAGTTCGTCCAGCGCTAGTCACGCTACGGTTACGCCGTTACGGTACACCCTCCGTGGGTGTTTCCGTTCTCGGCGCCTCGTGGGCACCTCCCGGGGATGCCTCCGCGGGGGGGCTCGGTGGCAGGCTTGTAGAATGCCCTCTCAGGCGCGCTGAGTTGCCCGTGCGTAGCCTAAGTCGCTATAAGTCTCTCGCGGGGTGTATAGCTTCGTGGTTCCTCCGGGGACTTTTAGGGGATGTTCTCCCCGCCTTCGGCGCGGAGTACTCCTCCCTTTATGGCGTCTCCACCTCTAGGAGGTGATCGGCTTGGTTTGATTGTGTACCACTCAAATCCTCTTTGCCGTGCCTCCTTCCCGCAGGGGTGCGCTGCATGGTAACCGTTTATCCGGCCGCTTGGCGTGATTTCCGGCTTAACCACAGCGACTGGTCCCCTCTTACGGGGGCTGTGCTCGGGGGTGTTGTTTGTCCGCCATCCCTGGTGTGTTGACTTTCAACTCACGGCGCCGCGACCTGTCTCCATTGCGGGGATGTCGCGCCACTCTGGCTTCGGGCATCCCCTCGGGGATGCTTTGTAGGTCTCGGCGGTTTCCTCGGGTCTACCCAAGTCGGATCTTTGCAGGGCTCCCCTACGGGGCGCCCTAGCCTGAGTGGCTTAACCCCGGCTGGCATTGTTGTCAGTGCCTTGGGGGCGGTGGGAGCCCTCTCAGGGCCTTGTGTAGTCCCAGGGTTACGCGTCATTCTCCGACGTTGCTCTAGCGTCTGCATGCAGGGTCCCCACCTTGGGGATGCTCCTGCCCTGCCTGTGCCGGCCTAGCCCGCCTCGGTCTGGGCGTGGGGGCGAATCCTGCAGTGCTATAGCTTGCAGCTTCGTTGGGGTCCAGACCTTAGCTTTTAGCACTCGCCAACGGCTCCGCTGGGGTGCTTTCGCCGCTCGGGCTCCGTTGGAGCGGGGTAGCCTGGGGCCTGTCTGCTACCCTCCATGGGCTGTTCAGGCTCTGGGTCGCGCCGGCCTTCGTCGATGCCTCTGTTGGGGCTGGACTTATTTGATGCATTCGGTTAGCCTAGCTCCTTCGTGGTGATAGTAAGGGCCGTTCTGGTGCACCACCGGGGGGACTGAGGCCTCTGCGTCCTGCCAGTAGGGGCTGGGCCATTATAGGCCTTGGGCTGTCCTGGCTCTTAGGCTGTGGCTGTTAGGCTTACTGATACCTAGCCTGGTCCGCTGTCCCCCTTGTAACTTGGTCTCAGGCTATGATGCAGCTTCGCTGCTCCCCTCCTGGGGATCAACTGGGCCTAGCGCCGCTTCTGAGTGAGGGCCTAGTGACAGCTGCCGTCCGGCGTTAGTCTCGGTTCCCCCTTGGGGCTAGACCATGTACCAGCTGGGGTTGTGATACTGGTTTTGGGGTCTTGTTTTGCTCCTCGACGATACCGATTGGTCGTCGGCCCCAGAAGTTCCTCAAGTTAGGATCATTCTGTCCTTCTACGAGTTTGTCACCTGCTCTCTGCTTGCAGTCGCTATTGGTTAGGCTTCTGCTCGGCTTCCACGAGCAGTTAGAGGGCTCTCGGCTCGGGTCGCATTTCGGGGCTCGACTCGTGTTTCCTGCAGAGCTAACCTCTGGGTTCTCCCCTCTGGTAGTCGTCGCGGTGGTTACCCACTTTGTCACCTTTCGGGCCAGGAGTTCTCTGGCCCGATCTGGGGGGAAGTGCTAGTTCATCATTAATCTAGCCTTGACTGCCCTTCTGTTGCCCGGCTCTGGTGGGTGTCGCGGCTCACGGGTTTGCAGGAGGTCTGCCCGTTCTTTCCTCGGTGGGTTCTGCCTACCTCCGAGTCGAGGCCTGAATCGTCCCTCCATCTCCTGGCTGTGACAGTCTGAGGTGGACTTTTCGCTTATTTTGGGGCTTTGTGGCCGTCTTCCGATCATCGTTTTGTCTGGATTTTTCGGCTGACTAGCTCAGCCTACCACAACCTAGGTTGTTCGGTTCGTCCTTCGGTGGACGTTGGTTCGTTCCATTGAATCCTGTAAGGCGTCTGTTACTGACCCGAAAGCTAGTTCCCTCTGGTCTGAGTTCTATCGGCGAGTTTCAGGCGAAGCCCCCCAATCGTTGGGTGCAGCATCGCTCTAGCCCTCGCCTTAATTACTCTTTCGGGTCCCTTTCCAGGCTGGATTAGCTCCGGTGGTCAGGGTCGGACTGCTTATCTCCAGGCCCTCCACGGGGCTGGGTCTTTTAGCCTTCATTCAGTCGCTCAACCTTTAATATCCCCGGGCCTCTCCCCGTGGGTTCTTCTGTGGTGTTCCGATCGGGACCCCTCTATAGGGGGCCCGCTCCTCCGTTGTTTTTTGGTTTTAGGATTCTTGTACCCCGCGTCTTACGCGGGTCGGCCTTGCGTTTCCTTGGTTCCCTCCCGGAGCCTCAGTTGTTCGCAAGGCTTGTGAGCCTTGTTTTCCGCTTTGCCGCGGGGTGCTGCGGGCCCTTTTTCCTCGGGCCTACGGCGCCACTCCAGTCTCAGTCGGAGAGTTCTTCCTCTCGGCCTATCCTAGGTTGGGTTACTCTCGGGATTCGCGCTTCTGGTCTCCTCCAAAAAAAACTTTGGCCAGGTCTTTTAATCACATTTTATCAAAGTCTAAGGTCCTTTTACTCACCCATGGTGTTACTTCCAGCTGTCTAGGTGAGGTATTGGCTTCCTGACTTTTAGGAATCTAGATTCCAGTGTTTTCGGATTCTGCTTTTTGGTCTAACCTTTGATGCATCCTATGGCTGTCTCACTGAAATGATCATGTTCCACCTCCGGACATGAGTGTTGGGGGGGCTTTTAAGTTTTTTTTTTTTTTTTTTTTTTTTTTTCTGGTGTTGATTAAAGTATTATTCAACAGGGGTTAATGGCATTATATTTTCGTTAACATTGGTGTAAAGGAAATCGGCTCAGTGTAAATGATTTAGTTTTAAAAAACACATTAGTTTTATTAAATCATATAACTGAGGCCTGATTTCCTTTCCAATGTTGACTTCCCGCTTCCAGCCCCGCCCCACAACATATATGTGCACACGTCCGTGGGGCCTCTGAGCCAAAACGGAATTGGGGAGAGTAATGGCCGACAGGGTGTGTGACCTGGGGTCATGGTTGAAGCACCCTTTTCTCTTTTGTAGGTGCTAAAATAGTATTTTGGGCATCCACTTTTCAGAAGGGAAATGCATATATTTCAGTCAACATTGGAAAGGAAATCAGGCCTCATTAGAGGATTTATAAACATCATGGTTTTAACTAATTTGAGATTGACATCTTTCTCTGTTGCAGCCAGCTATAGTATCAAACCATGCACTATGCCAGAGTACAAAGACATTGTTCAGTTGTTATACTTGAAAATGATTTCAACGTCAGCCTCAACTGTAGATTAGAAGCTTATAGGTTATGAGAAAAAATAAACATGGGCAAATGCTGGTAATGATTTGTTAAAGGCATTAGTTTTATTTTCTAATAAGTTTGAGAAAGCCAACATTTCAGTTATGTTTAATTTAGTTCTAAGCTTTGATTTACAACCATAACTACGGTGTGCAGAAAGAATTTCTTGAAATTCCGGGCATGTACTACTTTCGTCAGTTCTTGGAAAATATGGACGATCCATTAAGGGGTCATATGTTATTTCATTTATTTAGGCGAGCGGAACAGTTAGTGTTGTATGCCAGGAGTACTTGATCTATTCTCAGCGGACATAGACATGGCTTAAAGATGAAATCAATGCAGGAAGGCTACAACCATCAAATGCAGGACGTTACCAGTAAGATCGTATGGTGGAATAAGGTTAGAGAAGAGTTTACTGGGCAGGGGTATAATTTGTAGCAGAGTGCGGAGATCAGTTTTGATTCTTCAAAATGAATTTTGCGGGAGGGAATCATCTAATACTCACTAATGTGTTAAGTTCTCAAGTTTACGAGAATCGGCATTGATTCACGCAAATCAATCTTTTTGCGAGAATCTTCTCGGATCGATGCTCGGATTTATCGCTGAATCTAGCCCTGCTGGGGTAGAGGTAGGGTAGAGTTATTGGGATGAGAGAGTTGAGCAGAGTGTGTGGTTATACTACAGTTGTTGTCATAATGGTCCCCGCGAACGAGTTCGGAACGGGGACTATAAAATGAGCCGCGTCCGTTCGTCCGTACCGTCCGTGATTAAAAAATGTGTTAACCCATGTTGTATACGATTTATCTGGAGGTTCCGTAAACGGCAACAATGATGTAACTTGGTGGAAAGAAAGGGGGGTTGATGAGTTCTAGACCTATTAGATTTTGGGCGTTAAAGTATGCTAATTAAGTTATCTCATTTGCATAATTATGAAAATTTCCGGTAAGGCCTGTGTACAAGTTTTTGGAGGTTCCGTAAGGCGGATAATGATGACCTTGGTGGAAGGAAGCGGGCGAAAGAGTTCCGACATGACTTTTTTGGCGTATTTTGGGCAAATTGAGTATGCAAAATAGCTCATTAATATGCCAAAAAAAAAAAAATCAGCGTAATTGCATATTTTGACATTGTACATCGGATACTCAAAATCCTGTGCTGCTGAAAGCATATCATGGGCCACATCTCTTTGCAATTTGAAAGTATGTGAGATATGCGGCCAGCGGCTTAGGTATGCAAATGAGGCTAATAAATATGCGTAATTGTTTGGATCTCTGGAACGGTCTGTCGGATAGGCAAAAATTCCTGTACATGACACTACTATGTCATAGGGGATTTGGGGAGGGGGGTAGGTATGGTTAGGTATGGGGGTGGATAGGGGGGTTGGGGTGGTGTGGCAGGCTTGGGGTGGGCAGGGTTTTGGAGAGGGGGTGTTTGGGGTTGTGTTGCATTGTGTTGGGAACAGGGTGGGTGTTGCATGGTGTAGGGAGGGGGGGTGTTGGGAGGGGCAGTGGGAGTGTGGGAGGGGTGAGGGTGTGGGGAGGGGGTAGGGGTGTTGCGGGGGTGTTGTGGAGGGGAAGTGGCATCATTGTTGCGGGGTGGG
>JAMKCH010010898.1:0-28428 GCA_023653785.1 Ophioderma brevispina
CGTTCTCTTGTATGACAGAACAAGTACGCATGAGTTGGTCAACAATGCTCGCAAATACCTGTTCACTCAAAAATCTCATTCAACACATTTAACGAGCAACCTACCAAGCAGGATATGTTTGAAGTCAAGCATTGATCCCATTACCTGAGTTGCCTTCACAAAGTGAATGGGGTTGGCTTCAAGGAGAGCATGGTTAGGAGCCATTCTGGACACCACTCCCGGAAGTTATTGAAGCATGCCGAAACCAGCTGCTACGGTGTCAGTGCAAAAATGGATTTACCACCCGATGTAAATGTGTACTGGCATCCCTGAAGTGCCGGCTTTATGTCTCTGTGGTGGTGAATGCACAAGAGATGACCAATAATGAGGACTGTATGTAGAATTTGTTGAAAGCTTTAAAATTGAGATAAAAGGGTGCTCTCTTTAGAGGATTATTATAGTTGATACTGCAGGTGCTTAAGAAATGGCATAGCACAGAGGATAGAGGTGAATCAGGTGATTGTGTATCTACCAAGATCCATTTTTAAAAAAAAAAAAAAAAAAAAGTTCTCTGTTGATGTCTGTTGTCTGTTGTGAAAAAGGTTAACATTTGCATGTAATATCTGCATACTTGATGGATTTAAACCAAATTGCAGTCATAGGTGCCACATGGGATGGGTCAACGGTTGGCTAAAAGTGTAAAATTAACCTCATTTGAAAAGTTGAAGTTCAATTGGAACCAAACTTGGTTTACCAAGACAATGTTACCACTTTCAGACGCCAACTGAAATCTCACCTCTTCCCTAATTTATAGTTTTTTCATTCTTTCTCTTCTTTTCAGCGTTTTGCCTACATTGTAAAAGGCGCTTTATAAATCTCATTGATTATGATTATTATGATTATTACGGAGATTACATACAAACCTTCATTTGGTTTTTTTTCTTGTCAAAGGTCACATATCAAGGTCAAAGGTCATATGAGGCCTATCATTCACAAACCGTGACAGCAGGTGACACAAGCGGTCCGAGGACCGTGATGTATTTTTATGATAATCAAAGCATTATCTGGTAAATTTAGAAATATATCACATTATGTACCGAAGTTAAATGACCTTAATGTAGCACCCTAAAGTACATGATTTGGTCTTCTAACTTAAAACACCCCTTTTTATTCTTAAGAAATAACTTTCCCAGTTAAATATGTATATTTTACACATGTTTTTAGCACAATTTGGTAATCTTCTATCAATCAAGACTTAATTTTTTAATATTTTAAGTGTTTGACCTCATTTGACCTTTCGTGACCTCTAGGTGACCCTGAACTTGACCTGTGCAGGTGGTTCCATATCTAATTTTTTTCAGAATGAAATTATCTACCTCTCTGCCAAATTTGGTGCTTTTATAACAAAATGCACAATTGTTGCCACTATCTGCTTAACTAATATGAAATTACTATTATGAAGCAATGTTTGGTTGCCTCAAAATCTCTCGTTGCACCTTTAATAGTCAGATCCAGAATTAAATGGGCTGAACACGGTGAAAAAAGTTCTAAATACTTTTGTAATCTTGAGAAACGTAATAATGATAAGAAAAATATTTGTTCTCAAAAATGATTCTGGTTCAATCATTTCAGATCAGCAGGACATAATGAATGAGCTTCATTCATTTTACCAATCTTTATACACTTCCAAGTCTACTCCCAACAATAAAGATAATTATTACTTCATTTGTAGATTAATTGACTATACCTCAAATTCAGAGGATAGTAAAACAAAAATGAATCGTCCTATGCAAGCTGAAATTCTCCATCATGAAGTTATGATTTAAACCGTAGGCCGGCTACGATGGCTTCCTGTTGAATTTACATTTTGTTCGTTAATGACATTTGTGATATGCTCTTGGATTGTTATCACTTTTGACCAGGGTTTTATGTCTATGTCACAACGCAATGGCGTGTCACATATACCTAAAAAAGGATAAGGATCCACACTTTACTAAAAACTACCTCCATTTCACTTGTGAACACAGATTACAAGATTATGGCGAAGGTTAGGGCAAATCGTTTAAAACCAATTTTGCAGGAAATCATTCACAATGACCAGAATGGTTTTTATGAAAGGGAGAAATATTGGTTGTAAGTTAGATCCTGGCTCATTATTCTGTTAGGACATCGAAAAAAAAAGGCTTTCGATCTGTGGAAATGATTAGTTGTTTGAAGTTTGAAGGGCATTTAATTTGGGACCAAATTTCATCAGTGGATTGAAAATTTGATTGTAAGAGTAGCTATGTTGTAATAATGGAACCTCGAAAAAGATTTGCATAGAACAGGGACATTTTCAGGGGTGTCTGATCTCTCCCATTTGTTGCTTTGCCGCAATTGGGTGCTTGCAATTTCTATTAGGAACAATATAATATCACTGGTATAAAAATTGGGGATGTGAGGAAAAAAAATCAGTATTCTGGGATGACACAAATTGCTGTTTACACGGTGATCTTGTTCATTTAAAACTTTATTTGACATCATTGGGAAATTTGCTTCATGTCAGGCTGTAAAATTATATGCCAACGTCAGAAGTTATTCATATTGGTAGTTCTAAAGGTTGTGAGATTAAACCTTTTAGTAATGAAGGTCTGTATGGAAGATAATACCTTTAGACATCAATTGGTGGTAATTTTTTTTAAATGTGAAATCCCTTTATGAGTGAATTTTGTCCATAAATTAAAGCACAGTCCACAAATATTAAATTGTTGGCGGTCTAGAAATTTATCTTTAATTGGGAAAATTACAGTTATGAAAAGTCTTTTATTGCCACAATCCTTTATTTATTCTCTGTTATGACATTCCAATTCCCAAGTCATTTTTTAAGAAATTGGAACACCCATTTCTTGAAAATTTATTTGGAATGGGGCATGATTAGAAGGTTAAAAGAAAATACTTGTTCAATGACAGGGGAGGGCGGACTGCGTATGATTGATGTTGAGGCCTTTTCGCAGGCTCAGAAAATGGTTTGGGTGAAAATTTGTTAGATCCTAATTATGCCCACAACCTTTTTGAAATATGTGGAGAGTGAGTCTTCACAATTTTAACAATGACGTTCAACTCTTATGGAAAACCGATGACTCCAAATTGGGTTTTAGCTTTGTTATGTAATATCAGCTTGCGAGTCTCTCGGTTTGGTATTTGTATAGGGATAAAATGAAAGACAAATTGGGTTATGGTAACTATCACCTTCAAAGACTTTGTTTGGTGGCATCGTTAATATTCATCTTAAAACGAAAAATTCTTTTTACCAGGATTGGGTTACCTTGGATTCGTACTTGTGGATGACCTTTATAGAGGGTATAATTTTGTTAAGTCATTTGAAGACCTGGTCTTGAATTTGACATCTCTATTACAGGATAGAAGGAAATACTATTATCTTATGAATGGCTTATTATTGATGGTTTTATAATACAAAGGATGTCAGACAATATTTTTGATTAACATTGTTTCAAGCTTGTTTGATAACGATAAAATCACCAAACATTCTTATGTAATTTTAAAGGATAGTGAGGGGGCCCCTTTGGGGGGTGGTCCAGTTGACATGAGATTTTTTGGTTGACACTTTAGGCATGGAGGGTGATATAGACTGGAGCATATTCATGACAAAAATTTTGGGAGTAGTATTGAAACTCAATTGAGATCATTTATTTTAAAGTCTTTAATTTAAGGCAAGTTGCCACCAATAGATATCTATATAAGATTGGTAGCAATGATTCCCCCACTTTGTCATTGAAATGAAAGAGGAAACCCTTTTCATTTATTTTGTGAGTGTGATGTGGGAAAATCTTTATGGGATAAAATGAGTGATTTTATTCAGAGTAAAACTGGGGAGGATTTTCAATTTTCCAAATCAAAAATGTTTGGTTTATATTTTTGAAGACTCTGAGCACAAAAATGCTATAATTCCTTATTTTTGTGTTTAAAATGTTTTATTCATAGATGCAAATTTCGGAATGTGATCAAACTGTAAAGCTTATAAAAAGTAGTTGTTTGTGAAACTTAAGTTCACTATGAATAATAAGATTGATGAAAAAAAGAGTAAAACTTTCCAAGCATTTTTAAAAAAGTTTAGTTTGACCTGGATTTGATTCTGCGGATTGAACTGGAGGGGTTCTTTGCCTGTACATTTTCATGACATGAATGGTCCTTTTTCTTTTGTTTCTGTTTCCGCCTTTTACCCAACTGGTTAATTGTTATTCTTTGACTCTGAGGGAAGGTTGACTAATTTTGTTCTGTCCTTTTATGTGTTGGGGTGTAGTTTTTGGTTTTGTTTGTGGGGTAAGGGGGGGATGGGACCGGGTTTGTGTGGATTTTTTGTGCCAAAATTACCCTTCAATTTAATTTTTGGGCAATTATTAAACACTTTTTTATGAAGCATTTTTAGTAGAATTTAGTTATTCCTTTGTTCACAGTCTCAGGGCAGCTGGTGTTCAAAACCCATAGACTCCTGTAAATTTAGTGTATAATTGGGTCTGTGGGTGCTCACAGTTTCAGTATTTCTAAGTGTTCATTTTCAGGGGCTCATTTATTGCTGGTCTTCCTTTGTCTCTGATTTTTGATGGACACCTGTTGCCTTGTGACAGTAATATATTGACTGTATTCTTTTTCACAATTTAAATATGCACATTCATGCTGTAATCATATGTATAGTTGTTGTGAGAAGGGGGCTGGTGGTTGTCTCTGTAATCTGTTTTCCCCCCACCAGTCCCAAGAACAGGGCAATAAATATGGAAAAACAAAAAAAAAGTATCACATTCAAATCTAATTACCGTAACCACTCGGGTATAAGCCCACCTTCGGGTATAAGCCCACCCCAATTTTCAAAGGAAATACAGGAGCTAGCATACACTCGGGCATAAGCCCAGGTGGTAATTTTAGCATTCAGGAAACAATGTGGCAGTAATTACACAAACAAAATAACATTTAAATGTATTCTATAGAGCCATCAATGTAGAGCCCAATACATTGGGATGGCTTGTTTGCTAGTATAAATACGTTGAGGAATGTTTTAATAATCTGCTGCAACTAAAGTGTTCATTAAATGGTATCTGGTGAATAATATGCTCTTGAAATGATATGTAATTTTGTATCTGATAGTTTCTTCTCCCCAAGTTCTAGCCCTTCCCCGGATCTAAGAATCCCACCCTATTTTTGAAGTAAAATCTCCTTTTAAGGGGGTGGGCTTATCCCCGAGTGCTTATGGTACGGCATATGAATAGGCAAAGGAATCATGTTGTATGAATGCTACGCTCCACATCTAATTCTATGATGGGCATTTAATATCTGCACAAACAATTCCTCCCCTTACAAATCCTTCCAAACACCTGGCTTTGAAAATATTGGATAATTGCCGCACTCACTGTCTAATGTGAAATATAGGTCTAAGGGGAGTACTCGCAAGCTTTTAAAACATGAAACTGAGCGTGATTTGGCTGCATATTCAGTTGAAACAAAGGGAGGCACTTCAATTACAATTGAAAATTGAGGAATTAAAATAAGAAAATGCTGCAAAGGGCAAGGATGCTCAGGAACCTGAAACTGTTCAGAAAAAAAGCCCCCATCCCCAAATTGCCCGAGTTTTGGTGAAGGGAAAGATGATATAGACGCCTACCATCAGAGATTCGAAAGGTATGCACAGTCTAATAAATGGAAACCTGAAGATTGGTCTCTATATCTCAGTATCCTTCTACATGGTAAAGCCTTGGGATACATATGCCTGGCTTTCGCATGCCGGGGCAAACAATTATCAGTTCCTCAACAACAATTGTTGAAAACATATCAACTTACTGAAGAAGGTTTTAGGTGTAAATGCTAAAGGGTCATTCTTCGGTTACGTTTGTAACCTAAAAACAGTATATTTTGATTTCCAACCAATGCTGTTTGTCAATATAACCTATCTGTTATTACTTTTGGTATAATGAGTAACCTTTAGTCCAAACCTGATATTTCAAATATTTCCACAATTTAACTTTACACAAGGGTCAAACTTTTAATATGCTCCAATCATGTTGAAATGTATGCCATATTGTCCATCTAATCATAAGGATTCCAAAATGATTTTGGAGTTATAGGGTAAAATGACTGAAATAGTAAAAAAAAAGTCAATCTCAATTTGTACAGGGGTCAACATTAAAAGTTAATCTGATTATATTTTAAATACTTGCAAATTATTGCCTGAGGTAAGAGGACTCCCAAAAACTATAGTTTTGACTATGCTAAATGTTTACTTACGGAAATAAGGGTCAAAGAAGGTCAACGGCAATTGGATTATGTTGCCCTATGACCTATTTTGTCGCATAACATGATAACTATACATTGCAGATGGTACAAACTATTCCTTATTTTGACACATTAAGCTAGATGAACAACTTCTTTCATTTTTTACCAAAATTGGAGCAACTTCTGATTTTGACCACTGTACAAATAGAAATTGACCTTTTTTACCATTTTAGCCATTTTACCCTATAACTCCCAAACCAATAATCATAGATGGTGCAAACTATACATTTTTGGAATCCTTATGATTAGACAGACAATATGGCATACATTTCAACATGATTGGACCATTTTAAAAGTTTGACCCCTGTGTAACCTTAAATTGGCCCCTATTGAAAAAGGTGATACCACAATTTGAGAGTACTAACTACCTAGCGTTGATATAAAGGGTCCATACTAACTACCAAAGGTGTCAAATCTTTTCTGTAGTGAGGGGTAAGCGATGATGTTTGACCTGGGTCCGTGCTCCTCTAGAACGTGTTCCTGAAGTTGGTAAACCATCTAAGTGTACTGCTTGCACTTGTGCTACTTGTACTAAGTCTAGATATGAAAAGTCAGCTTGTTTAATGGTCATAGAAGGTTCAAGAGATACATTGACACTTCCAATGTGTACTATGTCGTGTGGTCACAGCCTTCCGGTCGTAAGTGCTGCCTGTAGACACAAAGGGGTTCAGAAAATGCCCGTAATTTGTGTAAGGATTGGTAATTGTAAGTTAGTGTCCTTCGTGATACAGGGTGCAGTACAGTGGTTGTACGTCATAGTTTGGTTTCAGAGGATCAGTTATCGGGTGAGAGTAAAACTTGCTTGCTGATTGATGGAAGCATGAGGAAAGTTCCTGTCACCCATGTAGAGGTAGATACCCCATATCTAACCGGAACAGGGAGCGCTTTATGTATGGACAACCCTGTGTATGATTTGATTTTGGGTAATGTGTCTGGTGTCAGAGATCCTTCTAATCCAAAGCAGGACTGGAAACATAGTTGTCAAAAAGATGGAAGTACTGAGTCAGGGAGTGACGTGACCGGTGCTGTCCAAAGTCAAAAACGTGCTGCAGAGAAGCCAATGAAGAAGCTGAGGATTCCTGAAGAAGTTGCTAAGTTTGTAACCCCACGTCAACTGCAACAATTACAACAGCTTGACTCTACTTTAAACAAAATTTGTGAGTTAGAGAAGTCGGGTGAAGTAAAGATAACCCGTGGAGGGTCCTCAAAGTTTTGTTGTATAGACGGTATTCTTTACCGAGAGTATCAATCCAAACCCCTTCTGTTAACTTCGGTGATGTTATTCCGGTAGTTGTCCCCCAGGCATACTGTCTTCAGGTCATCTCGTCTGGGTGGCCATGCAGGTATACGTAGGACTGCTTCAATTCCAAGATCTTGAATCACTTTTTCTGGCCAGGGGTCCAGGCTGACATTACTAGATTCTGCAGATCATGTTATGTATGTCAAAGAACCATCCCCAAAAGGTCGTGTTGGTAAAGCTTCCCTTGGTAACATGCCAATTATAGATGTGCCTTTCAGTCGCATAGCCATGGATATAGTGGGACCAATTTCGCCATCTATTGAGTGTGGCCATAGGTTCATCCTGACTGTGGTTGATTATGCCACGCGCTTCCCAGAAGCTGTGCCACTTATTGATTCCTTCACTGTCGCTGAAGCACTTATGAGCATCTACTCTAGGGTTGGCTTTCCCCGTGAGGGTTTGTCGGATCAGGGTAGACAGTTCTGTTCAGAGGTCATGACTGAAGTTAATAGACTTCTTTCTATCCGTTCACTCACGAATACCGCTTGGCATCCACAGTGCAATGGACTTTGTGAGCGCTTTAACACTGTTCTGAAGCAGATGCTCCGCAAGATGTGTGAAGAACGTCCATGTGACTGGGAAAGATACGTCGACGCCCTACTCTTTGCCTACAGGGAAACTTCTCATTCAAGCATCGGCTTTTCACCTTTCGAGCTGCTTTACGGTCGATCGGTTAGAGGTCCCCTTGACATGTTAAAGGAGTAAAGGAGTTGTGTACCAGCAAGGTCGAAGAGCCTGAAGCCAAGTCAGCATATGAATACGTCTTGGACCTTAGAGATCGTCTTGAAAAGACATGTGAAGTTGCTAGAGAAGAAATGATGAAATCTCAAGGCAAATACAAGATGTATTATAAAAGGAAGGCTAAATCAAGATCATTCAAGCTAGGAGATGAGGTGCTTCTGCTGTTGCCAACTGACAACAACAAACTTCTCTTACATTGGAAAGGTCTATTTCCGGTCCACTGGATTACAAGATTGATTTAGGTACCAAGGTCAAGACATTCCATGCCAATCTTCTGAAAAGATACTATCGCAGAGATGAACCAAATGATGTAACAGCTAATGTCTTGGAGGTGGCTTGTACTTCAGTTATTGAATGTGAAGACAATATAGATGGTAGTGCAGAGGATACTGGTAAATGTATGTCTATTGGACACCTCTTACAGCTCCCTACACTTCAAGCAGAGGAGACTATCACTGATGCACATATCAGCAATGATCTAGCTCAAGATCAAGTACAGCAACTGAAGATGGTCTTAGGCAACTACTCGGTGGTACTCACTGATGTTCCAGGTACGACTAATCTTGGGTGCCATGATATTCAGCTAACCGACAAAACACCTATCCACAGCAGACCTTATCCCATCCCCCATGCATTGTGTGATGCGGTGAAGGATGAAATCAAAGAGATATTGGATATTGTTGTCATTGAGCCATCTGTCAGCCCTTATGCATCTCCATTGGTTATAGTGAAGAAACCTGATGGAAAGAATAGACTGTTGTGACATGCATAAAATAAATGCAGTAGATATACTGTGAATCCGCTTATTTTAGGTGGTATATAAATATATATTTGGTTAGTAAAATTGTCTGCATACAATTTACTTAAGGGGGGACAGAATTGTCGTAAAGTAGGTTATACCACTTTAAAATATAGTGTAGCTAGCTTTAAAATAAGCAATCCCTGGTCATTCATCCTGGCAAGCCAGGCATGAATGTGGTGATATCCCTGGTATGTCAGTGCAGGAGCTATGCATTGTGCTGACAACTGCATCCTTTTTTTTTTTGATATGCACAATAGAAGGTATGTTGAGTAGCTAATATCCTCACATGCTACTACCACGACCGGGATCTATAGACCAGTTAACATCCTATGTCACTTCTTTTGTTGCCTGCGAATCCATTCCTGCGAATCGTTATGGCCCATAGTATTAAACTCTAACAGATACAATTGCCCAGTGTGTAACAGTCAGGCCGACCGGGAGGCCGACCTATCTAAAGATACCAGGCCCTAACATGTTTATAAACATTGCTGTTAACTGGTCTATAGGTTTGCTAAAGCTTAGTTAGGAACGGAATACAGCCCTTTCATTTTGCACAACAGCGCAAACAAGAACTACAATGTTGGTACTGAAGCCGACGCCCGTCACAGACAATTTCATGTGTTGAACACCACCCAAGGTCTCCAAAGAAGAATCTCGTGTAAGTTTATTTAAAATATATATGTATAATGTATATAATTTTGAGAAATAGTTCGCCAACTTTAAAATTAAGATCATTGTAGTTAAATTTTGGAAGTACAATATGAACTACAAACATTTCAGAATCCTGAATGTTGATACATTGGTTAACGTTTCTAATTGGAATATAGTTAAATATTTTTGGTGTTAATATAAACTTCTTTTGGAAAATGAAATTGGCAAAGTCTTGTCAAGAAAACATAGACTAAAGTGGCAACAACGTTGCTTGAAATATGAAATTAAAATAATAGTTTCACATGGGTGGGTCAGCCGTATAATTATGGTCATTCTGGACAATCGAATTCGAAAAACCTGGTTTTTTGATTAACACTGACAATCGAATTGAAAAACCTGGTTTTTCGATTGGAAAAACCAGGTTTTTCGATCGAAAAACCAGGTTTATCGACGAGAAACCAGGTTTATCTGTTCTATTGTGCAATATACTTGCCATATACGTCGTATCCTTCTGCGTCATTATTGTCACGGACTAAACTGAAAATTCTAGCCGAACAATAACAAGTCGCTTAGTTGCAAAATAAATCGCACTGGAAGAACGAATAAACCGCATGTACACCAAGATCTTATTTGTCAGGTATTTTATTCCTGGTGTATTTATAGTTAAATCTGTTTAATTATGTGTCGGAGGGTAGTGGGTAGAAGGATGTTTTAGGAAGCTCACCATTGAACCAAGATTATTGTACTAAAACATCTCTCGTCCAGTACCATGCGACGATATAATTTAAAATGTAAAATACAATTAAATAAATTGAGTATTCATTATACAAAAAAAACCGTTTCATGAGCGTTTTTTTTTTGTTTTTTTTTTTGTTTTTCGAATTCGATTGTCAGTTTTCGAAAAACCAGGTTTATCGACCGAGAAACCTGGTTTTTCAATCGAAAAACCAGGTTTAAAAAAAAAAAAAAAAAAAAAAAATGTTTTTTTTCAATTCGATTGTCATAGTTTTTTTTTTTGACAAACCTGTTTTTTTAATTAAAAAAACAGCTTTTTCGAATTTTGTTGTCAGAGTTTTTGATAAAGCTGGTTTATCGACCGAGAAACCTGTTTTTTCGCCGATAAACTTGGTTTTTCAAATCAATTGTCATAGTTTTATTTGATAAACCTGGTTTTTCAATCGAAAAACCAGGTTTTTCTCATTCGATTGTCATAGTTTTTGAAAAACCAGGTTTCTCGATCGAAAACCAGGTTTATCAAAAAAAACTATGATAATCGAATTCCATTAATCCGTTGAGTTACGCATCAACTCTGTCCTCGGTGCGAAGAAAGTCAACCTAGGCTACATAATGTAGTGCATTTTGAACGTCATAATATTGGAATGCTGAGCTCTTTATAGCACTTATAGCGATATCAGTAACACTCTTCCACACGTTCACTAAATCAAATATATCAATGTATTAATTATAATATTTTATTCTATTTAACGACATATCGCTTCTTAAGTTGATTAATGTGATAATGAATAAAACAAGCTGCGGGTTTTTCGAATTCTATTGTATAGTTTGGGGCGAAAAACCAGGTTTATTATCGGATCGAGAAACCTGTTTTTTCGACAATAACTTGGTTTTTCAAATCGATTGTCATACTTTCTCCTTCATGTATTTCAATCTAATGTTGATGGGCTCAGGCGTGATCTTAGTAGCATTGATTTGGAATGAAACTTTTTCAAGGTGGCAAATCCATTAAGGCTGCCATGTTTGTTCCTGTCGGCGATAGTTCTTCTCTTCTCCGACTGCAGTCAATAAGCTGTCCTAAATGATCTAAGAAAACCCCAAAAACCTTGGATCACTGTTGATACCATCATCTTGCCCAGGAAGCGCCGTTTTGTATAATGCTTCTCGAAAAGCCCTCAACTCATGGTAAATGGAGAAATATAAGAGATGTAGAAATAAACTCAAATCTATGATCAAAAGGGATTATCTTCTTACCTGATGACATTGCGCTGACAACTCAACATGGGGCAAAATGTTGGTCCTTTGTGCGAGCATCAAAGGGCTAAACCATCTCTACAATCATTTATTATTGCATGCTGTCATTACAGATCCTAGTGAAATTGCTCACAAATTTTAAATCGGTTATTTGCATCTAAATTTACAGATTCAGGTCGCAATTTTGGGATGTCATATTGATGGGCCACATTGGTTTCTCAACTGTCGTCTGTGAGTACCAATGCTACAGAGGATATTTTAGCTGATTAACAAGCTTCAGTCTGTCAGCCCCAGGGCCTGAGGGTATAACTCTACTATGCTGAAAGCTACTTCGGTCAATCGCTTTGCCTCTTACTTTATTGTTCAATCTATCTCTTAGCGAAGGTAAAATCCAGATACTGGAAGAGAGCCATGTGTAACCAATTCACAAATCGGTAAAATATCCAATATTCAAAATGATAAGGGCCTATTCATTTGACTCTGTGGTAAGGCAACACTGCTTGAGAGGGTGGTTACAGGACAAATCGTAAAGTTTTCACGTTCTGAACGGCCTGATTTCAATCAGTCAGCAACATGGCTTTGTCTCTGGCAGTCATGTACCAACCCTCCCAGTTCATTTGCACCACTGGGCTCACTTCTTGATGAGAGATCTCACCCTGATGTCTGATGTCGTCCTTTTTAGATTGGAGTAAGGCTTCGACAAGGTTGTCCCTCTATTCTCTCTCAAAATTGCATAAATGATTATTTGTGGCCTTTAGGCATTGGATTTTCTTCTTTCTTACTAATCGCTTTCCAAAATTGTTCAGTTTAGGGGGCTTCTTCTGGCTGGATTCCCTGTTCAATCAGGGGTTCTACAAGGTTTCTGTTTTATGCCCTTTATTGTTTCATTGTCTGTTTAGCTTTGTCCTAATTATGTTAGTTTTTTTTCTTCCCACTATGCAGATGACAGCCCCCGCCCCCCACCACCTCTATAGGCCCTATCCGCTCAAAAGACGACACTGACATCATGCAGTCCTGATCTCCAATACTATTTTAATCTTGGTGTCCAAATCACAAAATGTCTCTCAACTCAGATAACTGTAAAGCTATGAGACTGAGCTGGAAGAGGGGTGCTAGAGTCTCATATCTTCCTACAAAAATTCAACAATACCTTGGATGTTTGTGCAATCATCAAATAGTGGGTGGTTAATTATTTCTTTCTTCAATTTGAAATGGGGGGACCATGTTAAATACTTACATCTAGAACCTCAAGGCTTCTCGGATTTATTAGGCGTCTTGTTCGTTGTAATAACGCCGATGTTTTTAGTTAAATTATATACCATCTCTTTGTCCGTCCTATTTTAAATATGGCTACCTGCCTGGATGCCATATCAATCCAGCCATATCAGGGATAATTGACAAAATTCAAAAGAGACTTGCGCGTTCTGCATTCCTGCACCAAGGATCTTTATGAAACCGTTCCTTAAAAGTTGGGGCTCAGTTGTCTCTGCCAATAATATTTCTCTTCTTGCTATTGCTTATCCTCTTACGTGTCTGTATGGTATGATGTCGATCCTTTTAGTTATGTCTCCATTAATGCACGCCATTCCGAGACACTCTTCAATTGTCCTCATACCTATGCAAGGACTGGGGACAGTTATTTAAGTACAACCTGTTTTTCAATAGATTTTTCCAGTTTATTTTGACAATTTACCATCAGATTTCAGGACAAGTTCGAGTTAGCCTCCATTTTCTTAAATAGTGTTAAACACACCTTACTAAAAAAAAAAAAGTTCCAGTGGCAGGTCAAATGTAAATTGGTGTGTTTGTAAGTGCAATATTATGTCTTAATATTATGTTCTAATTTATTTTTATATTATTTTATATGAGTTTCATGGTGTGGGTGGTGATGACGTCAAACGCTCCTGCAAGCTTGTTTCCTTTGGTTTGTTTTGGGAGTGGCCAATAGGTTAGCCACTTTGAGAGTGACTTTATGTCACTGTTTGGTCTTTTCCTGCCAGGGCACTCACTGTTTGTCTTTTCTTATGTCCTTTTTGCAATGGAGAGGTTTGGTATGTCATCATTCCACACAGCCATGGTACCCATCATTTTTGATATTTGATATGTGCTTTGAATTATATTGTTTTTTAATATTATGTGCAATTTTTAATGTTTAATTGTTATTGCTGGCAAATAAAATGAAATGAAATGAAATGAAATGAAACCTGGTTTTCAATTGAAAAACCAGGTTTTTCGAATACGATTGTCATAGTTTTCGAAAAACCAGGTTTATCGACCGAGAAACCTGGTTTTTCGCCGATAAACTTGGTTTTTCATTGATAAACCTGTTTTTTCAGTCGAAAAACCAGGTTTTTCGAATTCGATTGTCACAGTTTTTGAAAAACCAGGTTTTTTGACCGAGACGGTTGACCGATGCACGAGACCCAACAAAATTCAATAAACCATCTATCGTCGAGAGGGAGGTCAATAGGGAATTGGGTGGTTGAGGTGTTGATTTCATTAGAACTGTTTTAGGAATCAAGAGATACGGTCTTGGAAACATCTATGTCAAGGTCTAGAGATGCTGCCGCTTTGAATGTTTATTACATCGAGACCAAGTGTTGATCAAGTCACAAATATTTTGAGTTTAGTGATGATCTATTTGATCAACCAGGAAATCGTAGAACACAAACAGAAGTGCAACAGGATGAGAATTTAGGTCTTGAACTATTTGATCAACCAGATGATTTTGAAAAACACACAGAATGAACACATTCCCGGGACCCATGCTAGGCAATTTCCTGGGCCTCTCATATCAAGGATATTAGAGGTAAAGATTGTCCTGTAGACTGTCCTCTTGCCAGCACGCTTTTGTGTGCTGACCAGACGATATCGGGTTACAGTTTCATTGAAAAACACCCTAGAGGCGAGACATTATGTCTAGAAATCAAGGGCAGGTTGCGGCCAGATTTGCCTGTCTCACTAGCTGTTAGCAATGGTTCAGTTTCACTGCGCTAAAACAATGAAACCACTTGAAGAAGCCCAATGTTCCCGGGAAAGTGTTGAGCCTTCAACAACGGCAGTATGTGCGTGATCTTGAAAGAGCCAATTAATTTATCAATACACTCAGTGGACAGGCTAAAGTAGCTTCTGCAAAGATTAAAGACTTTAATGAAAATCAAACAAATAGAAAATAGGAAAAGATTTGAAGAATTGTCGGAAGATCAGCACGCTGATCTTGACGAACGGATTGAATATTTGAATGAACAAATAGAGGGTCACCGAGAAATGGTACGAATCCTGGAGCCTCAAAATAGAAACCAATATAACAGAATTCGACAAACAGCCACCAAGATTCTCTACGAGGATAAGACCTTGGGTGAAAAACTTAACTCTATTTCAAGAGCAAGGAGTGACGTTAGTTTCAGTTATCACGGTATTGGGATTGGTAATCACAGCCATAGTCGAAGGAATACTTTTAGCGAAAAATTCAGCACTCTCATCCGTAACTCCCGCACCGAAACCAAAACCTCCCGGGCCGAAGCCAGGGCCGAAGCTATCACCTGCTCCTAAACCCCTGCCTGGAATCAAAGGTTGGCTAAAGAAACTAGTCAATCTACTACTGAAGCTAGGAGACAAAATATTGATCACAGTTCAGGCCGTGATAGGTAGCGTACTTAGCTTCATTTTAAAGACAGCTGGAGCTGCTGTAGGATTTCTCGCCGAAAATTTATGGTTGTTGATAGTGGACGACGGATACATATTGTACGATCACGTTAAAACAATCAGTAATACATAAAATACAAGATGAAGAATCCTACAGCACCGCAAATTTATCCCGATCTTCCTCCACTGGAGCAAACACCTCCTCCGGCTCCTGACGGGTTCAGATTGAAGAAGATCTCTGAGATCAAGGACTTCATGGAAATGAGAGACAAGATGGAAGAAAATACAAGACCGTCTGAAACGTATTCTAAAATGCAGCTCAAGTTTCGGGACTAATCGCGATTGGATCTGGTGCTCCGTACTCACCATAGACGACAAGGAATAAAGCGTGAAACTATGTTGCGGGAAGGTAAACTGATCGAGTGCCATAATATTTAACGGGTGCCGGATTATGAGTACGGCGGACTATAATTAGTTCTACAACTGTGCAAAGAATAAACTGAGTGCCCCCCCACAAGAGAATGTTCAGTAGCATACCAACATGTATGGAATAAACCGTGACCTTGAGACGAGGACATTTGGGTACAGTGCTGAAACAAATGATGCATACAGCACTCACGGAAAAACACAATAGGCGAAGGGGTGGTACGATACTAAGTTAAACGACACGTATTCTTGACCACCGTCACGAGAGCGGTCATAACCTTAATTTGTGGAATTGGAGTCCAAGCTAGTGCCTCCTCTCGCAGGTAGATATCGAGCGGAGAGGTCGCTAGGGCGCGCCTGCGTAGCCATGGGAAAAGCAACCGAAAAGTAGAGGAACACAAAGTCATTATAAACGTGTGGCAGAGTCCAGTTTGAACACGTGAACAAACTTGTGTCGAGGGTCTGAGATTCTCAAATCAGCGACGAGGACTTTCATCATATTTTGCGTGAAATGGACAACTACAAAGGCTGGAATCAAACACAGAACTCAGGCTGTCTGATTGAATTGGCACTGCGAAAAGAGAAGCAGATCAGTACCCGAAACACGGAACAAAGCGGGTTGGTTCGGGGTTCTGATATGCCCAACACCCCTAAAAAGGGGCAAATACGAGCAGGACGGTGCATGTAAAGTGCTACCGGGAGGGGCACATCACAGAGACCTGGTAAAGGTCAAGGGTGATATACTCCGTGAAAGTGATCAAGGCCGGGTTGTTATTATGGCTAAGTTATATCTTACAGCGCCTTTGATACCATCATAACATGGAAACTTTATTCGTCGTCTCAACATGACTTTTGGTATTTCTGGTTCGCCCTGCCTGGATAAAAGGCATATATTCAGAACAGCAGCAGCCGGTCTGCATTGATGGGGCCCTGTCAGATGAAATTGTCTTATTGTGGCCCCCCCCCCCCAAGGACCATCATGGTCCTCTTCAATTTATCACTCTACTTCATCCTATTGACAAATTATACGCGAAACACACTTTACTTTTCATGAATTATCAGATTGACTCACGGCAATGAAACACATCTTCAAGAAAAATTACCATTAGAAGATAGGGGAGGAACATGCGACGGAGAGAGGACTCACTGACCTCAGATCGCAGATGCCGTAGCCTGTTGCACCTCTGTTGAAGACATGGAACAACAAATCAGGAGCTTCACACTGACAGTCAGAAAATAGGACTGAAGATGCAAACCGGGGAAGAAAAATTCATGGACTACTTCACCACAGATTCCCAATAACAGTTGGACGGCATTGATCGAAAAAGTAGAGGAGTACAGCGACCTAGGCCAGACCTTAAAGATGAAAAGATGCACACACGAAGAAGTAATGAGGAGGATAAAAACTGGATGGAGATGTTTTGGTATGCACAAGAAATAACTGGGCAACAAAGCCTATACCAATTGATTGGAAAAGAAAGTTTGATCAGTGTGTTTATCAACAAACCTTGGTGGAGACATTGGTCAACTACAAAGCTGCTCGGACAAAAGCTGATCACAGCCCAAAGAGCAATGGAAAGAAACATGCTCAACTTGTCACTAAGAGACAAAGTAAAAAGCAGTGAGATACGTCGGAAAAAAGGAGTGAAGGACCATAATTGGAGAAGATCAGGCAAGCAAAAGTGTAGATGGGCTGGGCTGGACATGTTGCACGATTTAGTGACAACAGGTGGACTAAAAGAATTTAGATTGGCAACCAAGATCTGGCAAGAGGAAGCGCGGTAGACAAAAGAGGCGTGGGCGAGATGACATCAAAGTCTACCTAGGAACAACGTGGACAAGACTGGCCCAAGATAGAACATTTTGAAAGTCATGAGGAGGGAGGGATACGTCCGACGTTGGGCGGAGACATCCTAGGCAAGGCAAGCATGCAAGGCAGATGACTCACAAATTTACTGTTCGTATGATCCGAAGAAAGCTGGTGACAGAGATGCTGCCTTACATCAACTTCACTGGATTGAGGAAATAAGTGACTGGATGAAATCGAATAAATTAAAACTCAACATGGACAAGACTTAATTCATTGTTTTGGATCCCTTCACAACACAACATAAAACAAAAACTCTGTTGCATATCCCCAAGTGGGAAACATAACTGTAAAATCAACCACCTCGGTTCGCAACCGGGAAGTTTATCTTGACTCAACCTTATCCATGAAAAATCTCATTTATGTCGTACACTTAATTTTCAAATCAGGACTATTCTTGTATACGAAGATACTTGGATATTGACTCTTGCAATCATATTGTGCGCTCTCCGGTGATTCTTCGCTAAGTGTCTACTTTTGGCTTTAAAAAAAATGAGAAAAAAAGTTTTTCAAATCATATTTTTTTTCTTGGAATGTGTTCACAATAGTGCACAAATACTAGAATGAGCACTCGGCGCGATCTTTAGAGCCTTCAAATAATTTTATGCGACATCTAATTTTCAGTGTTGTAGCATAGGGAAAACCATAAAAGTCATTTCGTAAACACTATTGTTACGGAAATGACAATCAGACAGTAAATGTCAAGCTGAGTAAATTCTACTACGTATCCTCAATATCTGAACAAAAATGAAGAACCATTGAGGGAGGATATTTCAAATGAGAAAACCAGATTGATTAGGAATCAGATTTTTATTGCAATATGAACAGGTGAAAGTGTCAAGAAATCATTTCCGTAACGGTAAAAAGTTACGCAAATGACCGTTACGGAAACTGATGTTCAACAATAAGACAAGTATAACGTCTTCCGAGGGCGATGCCTAGCGTGATTGTTTATATATTAGGGTACAGGTCACAATTCTGTTTGCACTGCCACTCAAAATGGACATTACTTTCCTATAGTTATAGTGTTATACAGCGTTACGGAAATTACGCTGAATAAAGTAGTAGTCTCCTCATGTGTGCAAAAAGTCTGTATTTTGATGGAGATTTATCAGAGATACCGGAGATAAAAAAAAGGATTTGTGTGCCAAGTAGCCAATTCGTGCAGGTACTTATTGAGCAGGTTAATTTTTGGATTCAGTGTTTTCAATTTTATAGACTGCCCTTCAAAATGTTCGTTACGGAAATGACTCAAATCCAGGGACAGACTTTTTGAACAAAAATGGTAAAATTAGGATCTAATTGATGCATTATGGCATAATTTGATAGATAGGATATGTTCAATCAGTAAATACTTAGTGATCAAGAGTATTTCCAAAAAGAAATATTTTACTACCCAATAAACATGACAATTGTAATTTTAAGCGTAATCATAGGGACATAGGGTTTTCGGGGGGTTGCATCAAAACATTAGGAAAAATAACAACATTTAACTTTGTTTATCAAGGTTTTTATATATTTTTATAATAAAGATCATATTTTATCAGAAAAACCACAAATAAATATTTCAGAATTGTAATTTTTTTAGTGAGTTAAAGTAGCGGGACACGAAAGTAGACACTTAGCAAAGAATCAGATCTCGTTCTGTCCAGACTGGATATTTTTTTCAATTTACTTTCATTGGTACAACAGACGCTAGCCTGCAAAGGCTTCAACGCATTCAAAACGGGCTTTGTCCCGTACTTTTTGGCTTGAAACGCAGTGATCACATTTCTCCATATTTAGCAGATCTACAATGGCTTCCAGTAAAAGAACGTATTAACTTTAAGTTGCTCACCATAATGTTTCATTGTCTACATGGCCGTGCCCCTAGATATCTCCAAGATAACATCAATCTCGACTCATCTATGGACACTGGTCGCTACTCTCTACGTTCTTCTCAGGATATTACTAGACTGGTCATACCCCCACTACCCGCCGTGCTGGTGATCACTCTTTTCATGTTTATGGGCCACGTCTGTGAAATACACTTCCATCCAAAATTCGCATGGCTCCCACACTCAGTAGCTTCAAAAAGCTCATCAAAACATATTTATTTCCTTGTATTTAATTTGTACTCTTTTAATTTTTTATGGTTATTTTCTTGTTTGTAATGCGCCTTGATATTCATTGATTTGGCGCAGTATAAGTGTATGTATGTATGTATGTATGTATGTATGTATGTATGTATGTATGTATGTATGTATGTATGTATGTGTGTATGTATGTGTGTATGTGTGTATGTGTGTGTGTGAGGGTGTGTGGGTGTGTGTGGGTATGTGTGTGTGTATGTGTGTGTGTATGTATGTGTGTATGTGTGTATGTATGTGTGTATGTATGTGTGTGTGTGTATGTATGTATGTAGAATTACTTGCTTTTACATTGTGTTCTCATATTTTAATTGTATGTTGCTGCTTGTTTCATTATTTTTAGCATATGTCAGCTTTAGTAATTAGCTATAATTCAAATAAATATTATTATTATTTAAATCTCTTTTGTATGTCATTCCCTGATACCTGATTTGTAAAAAGTGTACGTCACAGTACGTGACGTACAGACTGTACAAAATTCTTTTGAAGTATGTACATTATCCCATGGGAGGTCTGCGTAGGTTCACTAACTTTCTTCAATACGGGGTACCTGGGTTGCAAGACAATTGTGCTCAATTTAATACATTGCGATCATTGAACCACACCGGTGCTATTTGTATGCCCTAACACTAGTGTTGTGTAGTATACGTGAAAATTATTACCTTCACATCACCGAAAATGGCGGAAGCAGCCGATCCATTGCAAGTTATTTCTGAACAGCTTGACTGTATAATTTGTCACCAAAGACTCAGAGAACCAAAGGATCTTAACTGCTCTCATACGTTCTGTCGGGAGTGTCTGGAACAATATAAAGAAATCAATGCAATTCACAACCAACATTGCGTGTCCTTTGTGCCGAAGGACCACACCTTTGCCGTTGGGTGGCATTGCTGAACTAAACACAAGTTTTCTGCTTCGTAATCTCATTGATGCCGTGCCATTGGATGATTCACGTTCGAATACACCAAGTCAATCGCAGCAAGGTCGTGTCGGAACACAAACTTGCACTATACACCACGGAGTTGCGAGAGACATATACTGCGAAACATTTAATTTCTTAGTATGTCAAAAGTGCATTGGAAATGGGCACCCCTCACGTAACCATAATCATGTTAGACTTCAGCACCAGTCACATGACGTGAGATCATTCCTTACCACACTACGCTTAAGAACTGAAGACAAAATGGCAGAAATCCAATCAATGGAGGAGCAAATGCTTGAATTGAAGGAACAGATCAAGAAGCGTGCTGAAACGGCTACGGCTCAGGTTAATGATTTAACGAATGAAATATATTCCAAAATTATTCAAGAACAGGAAAACCTCCATGCTGGAATCTATATGCGAAAAGAAGACGCCTTAGCGAAGGTTGAGGTACAATTGAATGAACTCCGAGCTTTCAAAGAATTCGTACAAAATACAGACCAAGAGACACGTGATTTTCTTCAAAAAGACGACGAAATTGTAGTGGTTGGCGAATCGCAAAGAGTGCATAGCTTAGATGGTATTCATAACACAACTCTTGCAACAAAACTTGGCTATTCCTTAGTTGATTTTGCTTCAGATGTAAAGATTCAAGGGACAGAAACTAGATTAGGCTCGCTAGTGATGAGGAATGAAACACGGCAGTTTTCACCCACAGATGAGAAGCCAGACCCATACCAATGGGAACCGGTATCATCAATTGGTGGAAGTGTGTGGAAAAGTAATTTGGGTCACGGATTGGAAAACCGTATTGCCGTGAATCCACAAGGGACTCACTTAGCTGTTTCCAATAAAGCTTTCCATTCAATTGAGATATATGACATACAATCGGGAGAATTGAAACATTGCTTCAAGGGCCCAGAAAACGAGAAACTTAATCGTCCCAAAGACTTGGTATATCACAGCAATGATTCAATCGCTGTAATAAACGGAGATGGTGACAGTTTTGTTCGATTGTATTCTGAAGGCGGCGAATGTCAAAGTAAATTTAATACAGTGAAGCCAACGGAAGACGCACGCACCAAAGTTTGCTTACAAAGTATAGCGGCAGATCTTACAAGACACATTATATTGGTTGGTGATTCTAAGAGAAAGATGCTCACGGTTCATAGTAGGAATGGCGATTTCATGCGAACAATTAAACTAGCTGTCACACCTGACTTCTTAACTATTAGCGGCACAGGACTCATTGCTGTATGCAGTTCTCACGGCTATGCAGTAGACGTTCTCAGTTTGACAGGTAAACGGTTGCTGTTCATAGAGGATATCGGCCATAAAAAGTCTTTCTTATCTTCAGGTGGTACTTGCTTTTCACAGAATGTGAAATTTTATTCGTTGCCCATATAAATGTTATTTCAAATAGTTCAATCCATCAATATGAAATTCCCAGTGGAAGGTACCTTGGCAGTGTCGTCAATACACTTGGAAGCCCGTTCAAGCTTGTAAATATCAGCGGAAACAGATACGCGGTATACGACTCTTGTTCAGTCAAAATATTCCACGGCAACGTGTAGCGTACACAACATTTCGATATACGAGGTGTTCAGGACAGCAAAGAGATTGTATTTCTTAAGGCGTTGAATACATGAACATTAGACTCAATATACTCTTGAACAAGGCTATTCACTGATATAGACGACATTTTTACCACATTTCGGCGGTAATTTGTTTTATTTCGAATTTAAGTATACTTTTAAGTTGGGTTGCATTTGTTTACTCATCATTGGGGCGATTGTTTTTACGTCTGAAACTTTCATGCCCCATTGATATCGAATGGTGCGTAATTCGCCATTCATATGGCAAAAAACCTCTAGATTTTTATATCATTTGATCCGTTATAAGTATTGTCAGCAATACAAAATTTGTCTGCTCTGGCAGTGTCTGGAAGAAAAAAAAAAAAAAAAAAAAAATACACTTGGAAGCCCGTTCAAGCTTGTAAATATCAGCGGAAACAGATACGCGGTATACGACTCTTGTTCAGTCAAAATATTCCACGGCAACGTGTAGCGTACACAACATTTCGATATACAAGGTGTTCAGGGGTCCGTTCGCGAACCTCAAGCGTAAACCGCTACTTGTATACTAACTCATGCGTATGTCCTACATAATAGACCTTTTCATACCATTTACACAGTGCTTTGGATAAGTTGATCCACTCAGGCATGACATAGTATGCACGTAGACTTACGACTGAGTTTCGCGGACGAACCCCAGGACAGCAAAGAGATTGTATTTCTTAAGGCGTTGAATACATGAACATTAGACTCAATATACTCTTGAACAAGGCTATTCACTGCTATAGACGGACATTTTACCACATTTTGGCGGCAATTTGTTTTATTTCGAATTTAAGTATATACTTTTAAGCCTGCGGTTGGGTTGCATTATTTGTTTACTCATCATTGGGCGATTGTTTTTACATCTGAATGCATGTATATAATGTACGTTATACCCTCCACAAGTAGCGTACGCGTACGGGATCCTCAAATATAATTCTCGTGCATGTCGTGTTAGATTATCTATTGTTTTCAGCGTGCATTATTTTGCACGAATGCACTAGTGCTCTGTCAGATAATTCACGGGTCATCAGATAATGCAGGCGGGTCACTACAAGTCACAACTTCTAGGAGCAACTAGAAATACTGTCAATCATTTGATATCGACGTACTGCTCAATATCAAACAACATATCTGCATCGTATACATACCCTCTAAGAACTTAGTATCTAGTATCTATGGTGTCAGACCTGACTTAAAGTCTGACTCAGAGATTTCAAAATATTATTTTTTGTGTAATAATGAAAATAGTCAACTAGAACTAAAGATTGTAACCTAAAATGCACAATTCCGAAATTTGAGATGAATCGGGTTTTTCGTTTTGATGCAGTAAACATTTGTGTAGTATTACGTCCCATAGGATACTGTGTATAACAAAAATTCCGGATCCGGAATTTTATAAACAAAGTTGTGATTTTTATATAAGGAATTCCGAATTAAGCTTAGCAATTTCCACACAGTGATGAGTATATGGACACGCAATATGTACATGCAAACAACCTTTTTTTGTAAATGAGGGCGCCCCTTCCCATGGAAATCTCTGAGTCGGCCTTGAAATGATTGTTGAAAAAATAACCGGTTCTCGTATAAGTATTAATTCTCGTGCTGTCCGGTTGAGATTATCTATTGCTTTCAGCGTGCTATTATTTTGTACGAATGCACTAGTGCTCTGTCAGATAAATGCATGGGTCATAGATAATGCCCGTGGTCACTTACAAGTCACAACTCGAGGGTGTGCAACTAGAAATACTGTCATTCATTTGATATGACGTTACTGCTCTATATCAAGTAACATATCTGCATCGTAAAGCACTCTAAGAACTTAGTATTCTATATCTATGTGTCGACCGATGACTTAAATGATGCGGTGAAAAAAAGTTAACGGTTTTTTAAATTATTGTGTTAAATTCACATGCGCAGACCATCCCAAATAATGTGCTATTGTACTTGTTTTTCTTTCAGAATGGGTACATCCTTAATTAAAGAGAACAAGCTTTTTTGGACCTTCCAAGACGATACGTTTGACATAAGTATTGATCGTAAGGAAGTGTCAACCTTGAGTTTCGAGTGTCTATTTTGGTTTTAAATTGCCAAATATTTGGATTATTGTATGTAAAAGTCTACATTTCTAGAAAGAAATTTGACAATGAACCCGATGATGGCATTAGATTAAAGTAAAACTTGCCGTTATTTTGAGAAAAAATTACTAAAAAAAAAAAAAAAAACCAATTTTTTGAAAATTGTCCCAAAATTTTCAGACAGCATAACAAAAAACGATTTGATTTTTCATGATTTCTTATGTATTTGTTGCGGTTTTCGTTAAATACGCAATTTTTGTAACTTTTTTAAAAAATAGAGCTTTTCGAAATATTAAGGAAAAATGTCAAAATAAGTCGTGATTTTTTTACTTTCTTTCCAATATTTAGTCTATATTGGAGAATAGCTTAGTTAGAAACCGAACCAATGAAAAGAATTGAGAAACCGTCCTAGAGAAGACCGATTGCTAGCTAGGAATGGTAAACCTTACTTTTATTCGGTATTTTATTGCGTTATCTGTCTGAAAATTTGCCAAATTTTGCAAATAAACCCATATGAGAAAATCGGTGTTTAGTAAAAAAGTGACCTTTTCACGCCATTCAAGCTGTCTCTTTCTCAAAAACTTTTACCTTGTTAAACTTCAAAATGGAGTATGTGTCGCAAGGGATTAATACATCTTATGACACTTGAATCAACCTCTTTGTCTTTCAACTCCAAAAAAATCAGAAGAAATTGAAAATTTCATCTGGTCTAAATTCGCGCTTTGTTTACATTTTCAAATTATTATTTTTCGGTGTCCAAGATGTGTTCGCGCAAAGTACATTAAAAAACACGCGCACGCTTCATTACGCCGCAAAAATTCAACCGCACGACGCGATGCTGCGCATTCGATGACCGGCGGTAATGTGATTAACTCCCGGCCGTTATGCCCATTGTGGTTTTTGTGGACTTTGAAATGATCAAATAGATGTTTTAAATCGGTAACAAAAATGCACTCAGGATTTCTGCAGTGGATAACCTTGTTGGTAAACATAGAACACAGTTGTGATTTAAAAATGGTGCAAAAATAGAATTCGTGTTAAAAACAAAAAGCACTTGGGTTCACACTGGGCCCCCCCTTAAATATTAAAATTCCTTGGTTATATTGTAAGTTCGAAAGCCGTTCAGAAAGTGTAGCTATATCATGTGTGCTATAATAGTAGGCCGTGAGAATCAAGTTATACTTCAAGAAACCCAAAACTTCACAATAAAATCGTTTTAAATGCATAAAACCAGTTCAAGTTTTTTGACACATGAATGTCTGCGTTGGTCTTCAACATCTAATACAGTGGGCGCTGGACTTGGTAGAGAAAATTCATATGCATTTTATTCAAATCGTCACTGATGGGATCATTTTGAAAAAAAGGGCCAATGCGAAAAGTCTTTCTTTCTTTCCAATAATCATTGACGCGTTTATCACTAATGGGTGTTTTGAAACTGCCAGAGAGGTGCGAGGACAGATTAGCCACTCTAAGCTTTAGGGTCTAATCTTTCTGCACTTCCAGGGGTCCGTTCGCGAACCTCAGTCGTAAATCTAGTGCATACTATGTCATGACTGAGTGGACCATTTATCTAAAGCACTGTGCAGTAGTATAAAAGGTCGATTATGTAGGACATACGGCATTGAGTAGTATACACAGTAGGGTTAAGTATAGTTTCGCAACGGGCCCCCATCATCCAACTTTCAAAAAAACCAATCAACAATGATTGCGTCAAGGTCTTTTGGCACTATTAATAGAGTATAACTTGGACAGTTGGAGTGTAGACGTAGGCAGTTCAGTTACCTATTACGTAACGGTGACCGATCTACTGCGATGAACGTGGTGTGGGAGTGGTGCGTAGGAACAAACACATTCAGAAATCATCATTTAAAAATTAAGACACACGGTTTAAAAAGTGTGGTCCACAGTTTTAAAAAATAACAACTAAAAAAACACCAAAAACAGCCAAAAAACATTTAAAACACCAAAAAACAAACGACACACGCCGTGAGTATATTAACAGAAACAAACTTCACTTTGTTTGACGCGCGTTTTGACGAGAATAGCACTAGGTGGCAAAATCATGCATAATCACTAACCGCTCGCAATACACAACCAGAGCATGTTTTTCAACCCACAAAAGTCTATTGGACACATTCATGGGCACATATGAAATCTGAAAACGGGAACGATGAATTAGAAGTACTTCAAACGGTCACTTATAACGATATTAGTGGCCAAGTGCGAAACTCTTCAAGTGGTCTAACGACTACAAGCCTTTATTACGACATGGATAGTAGCCAATAATACATAATTTCTAGGTATCCTCATGATGTGCCTTTTAGTGATATATTGAAGATAATTCAATCTAGCAAAGAAAATGACCGTTTACGGGTTCTTTTGATCAACATCACTACTGAACCATCACTTAATATTGACCAAAACAATTTGCGTTACATGCTGTAAGCTTCCTTCGTGGTCCGAGCGGTGCAACGGTTGGACGTTATTGATTTACTTTTGGATAGTCTCTTGTTGTTCGGTCGAGTTCCGGCGGTAGCCCACGACTTTAGCACATTCAAATTACACGAGAGTAAGATGCATTTCTTTACTTACGTCACTTGGCCAAGAAGTTTATGGAATGTAAGTATTAATTCATCTACAGTTCAAACATTTCCAAATTCTTATTAAAATACACGGTAGTGTGTCCACCAAGTGTTAAAAATAAAAAACCGCAAAACAGCAAAAAAGCATTAGAACATCAGTATACCAAGCGACACACACCGTGAGTATATTATCAGTAAACAAATTCCCTTTGTTTGTCGCGTGTTTGACGAGTAAAAATACAGTGAGAGTATCGTTAACAATCGCTTGACTATTCGTAATACAAAAGCATAGCATGTATTTCAACCCTCAGGAGATATTTGGACTTTCATGAGCCAAGATATGAATTTAGACGACGGAAACGACGAGTTAGGAATGCTTTCAAACGGCATGATAAGCGATTATTAGTGGCCAAATGTGAAACTTAAAAAAAACGTCTCACAGACCTACAGCCTTTATTACGAAATTAAGATTGACCTTTTCGCTCCCCCTTTCCTCCTCCAGAATTAGTACATGATTCTTTTATCCTCATGAGGTGCCTTTTACGCTAACATTGAAAATACTGACTTCATACAAAGAAAATGTGTTTAACGGAATTCTTTGTTAAAAAAAACCCCCATCACTAATGACCTTACTAAGCATATAACAATTCGCGGTCTTCTTATACAAGCTGCCTCCGTGGCGCAGCGGTCCAATCGATAGGCGTCATTGATTTACTTTTGGTTAGTCGGGTGTGTCATTTCCTGTCGCCTGTGGGCCCACCACTTTGGCATATTAAATTATGCTAGTATTCAGTTCTGGTAATATTCTCTTGAATTTGTAGGTAACGGTCAACCTGACCATTGAAACTGATAGGAGTATAGTAATGGTAGTCTTCAGTTCTTTTCAGGAAAACACCAAGGTGTCAGTCGATTTTACCATGAATATTCATAACAATAGATACGTTGTCTTTGAAGTATTCGTAAAAAAAATATATCTAAAAAGTAGGACCTCGGGCCGGAAAATGAGACATTATTAAAATATCCGGTGATTTTCCCCAATTTGAACCGAAAAATTAATATCACAGGGAAAAATTTTGCCGTCTATTGTATGAGAAGCTGCGTCATTTCTTTCATACCAGAGACAAACTAGGTAAAATTATCAAGGAAAACGATTCAATAAAACTAGTGCTCCTGGACAAAAGTGTAAGCGGCCGTACAAGAAACACAAATCTGCAATGTAATTCATTGCCCCATTGTCTAGGCCCCCTATATGAAACACTATCGTCATAATATAAATTTCGCCGAAATATTCTAGCTACCTTTGATGGCCCCACTGGTCAAAAAGGAAATTCGTGATTTTAAGTTGGGTGTCAGTGGTCGAGTACGTTCGAGACTACCATT
>JAMKCH010010899.1:0-60183 GCA_023653785.1 Ophioderma brevispina
AGATTTTGAAGTATTTTTGCCAAAATGTATATTTTATAATAGTTGGTTTTATCAAACAGGCCTAAGTGACATGCCCCATGTTTTCCTTAATTTGTTATTCTATCATAAAACCATATATACCGTATATCATACCGTAATGCAACGCCACCGGGCGTTGTCATTATTTCAAAGGGGGGCGTTTATTTGAGGTCATTTTTGTTCCATATAATTTACATTAAAAAACATCGGGGCAGGCACCCCTCTGCAGATCTGCCCAACTTTTAAAATTACCCTTTCAAGTCCTCAGAAATCAGTATTTGAGGTCCCGTATTTGTTTTGTGAGTTTCATTCAACCCTTTTTTCGCAACTATGACGCCCGACCGCTGTGCAAAATATGTATGATTCGGCGGATGATTCGTTGTTACCTTACCTGTCTCCCACTTGATGTTAGGCGATCATGCAGTGGCCAAATCAGCTATCACACTAAAGACCGTCACATTACCAATCCATTTCAGCATCTTAGACAGGCTGTATATTCCTCTTTACAACATTGTTTTCTTGCTGATATTCTTCCTTACTACACTAAGTTTAGCTCTAAATATTAATATCACTTTCATATTTGCACAATGTGGTACCTAGCGACCATGCTGATCGCAACAGAGGAACTACTGCCGCCGAAACGCTTTGAAACTACCATTTTGATTGGCTGGTACGACCTTGATTACAACGTATTTGTTTACAGAGCTTCCAATCAAAACAGCTATTTTAACGATGTATTATATACCGACCAAGGTGTGAGGATTTCGCGGTCATTTTTATCGTCTTGGGGTGGGCTCAATGTCTAGTCTATTACTGCATCTGTTTATATTCAATTCAAGGTTATAACATTATTATTTGCTCTCCTTATCCATATTCTGTCGGGGGAATTCGGCAATTCGTCTTCCGAATTTTGCAACTTCAAAACTATTTATACAAAATATAGATATCCCTACTGTACAGTTGGCAGCATCGCCTATATGGTCAATGTACTCGGTGCTCTTCAGAAATAGCGAATGTCAAAACTGCTTGTCCTTTTCTAATTTATGGGCCGCGTCACCAGACGAAAAGTCGCTGATATCTTTTAACCGCTATATAATACGCTTATAATTATTCCTTGCACAATATTGGCATTAAAAGGATTGCAGTTTTTGCAACTCTACACGTACAAAAGGGTATCTGTGCTGTATTTAAGCAGTGGAAAAAGTACTCCTTTTTTGTTTGTGGACAAATTGGTGAGGTTCAGGCCGACCTTCGGCAATCAACCGGTGGGGGCGTTTATTTGAGGTTTTTATTTTTCATGTAAAAAGTAGTGGTGGGCGTTTATTAGAGGGGGGGCGTTTATTCGAGAATATATGGTCAGATGAGAAGCTATGAAAAACATATGGTGGGAAATATACATGACCCAAACCCCTTAAGCCATATCAGACCACGTGAATAATCACTCTACCAACTTCAAACTCAACCCAACAGGGTTAAGCTTCTATTTGACAAGGTGATAGAACAATTTTTTCTTGTGTCTTTTGGACCGGTTATGAATGTTATGAACTCTTGCATTCTTTAAAGAGACCTGAGGAGATTTCGAGAAGAAGCGCTCCCAATTTTTTTGGTCGAACCCGAGTGTTTTTGCTTATTTGGAATCTTACCAATTATAGATCACACCTGGATGAATAAGCCGAATACGCCGTCTTTATGTAGTACGATGATGATTATACTTTCTGTCGTGCACGACAGAAAGTCAAGCACGGTGTTCTATGGACACTACGATAGCAGGCAAGTTCAAAAAGCTTTGCGGTGTTCTTTTGTACTTGTTTGTGTTAACTAAAGCCTTCGAAAGTTCCTCGGTAGTGTGCTACACAGATTCCGTGAAATTTTGAGAGAAATTCCTATCCTCAAAAAATCTCCTCCTGTCCGTTAATAAATAAATGATTTTCCATTTACCACTTCACCCAACGCCTATTTTCACTTAATTATTATGTTTGTATGGATCCCAAGTGTGTGAAAATCTTGGATCCAAACATAAAAATGATAAAATTGTTTTTATTTTAAGAGTATTATTTTGTTTTTGAGTTTTAAATATTGGGCTCGACGCCGTCCTCACCAATATTTTTGCACTCGTAACTCGACCACTAATATTGTGCTCAAACAATCCAATTTTAATTACCAACGGGCAGGGGGATAATAGATAACGTTGGGCTGTACACGTTTTTTCAAGTTAAAATAGAATGCTATTCATTCCTTTGAATGTGATTATTTTTTCTCTGTTGGTTATAGATAAGTTCAAAGTTCACCTACCGATAACTATTGTTCCCAATTAAAACCACACTTCTTGTAAAATTAATGCCATGTTAAGAACAAACCCGCCTTCACATGACCCGTCAAATGGCTTTTACTCTATGTACCATTATATCATCTACGAGTTCTATTTGTGCCATTTTTCAAAGGAAATGAATAGCATTTCTTAAATCAACAAAATATTCATGCCAGGTCCGTGCATTCATCTTGGCTTATATTCATCCTGGTTTCTGTGCTTTACGTTGACGTGTGACAAAAGAATTTGAATTCCTGGAATCCCATGAACCATGGCCATATCTGTGGGTTTGGTGAAATCCCTTAGCAATGATTTTGTGGCTGTTTCCTTGGGATAACTACTCCGAGTCTAATGCTGGATTCACTGCATAACTGTTTGCACATACCTGCAGGAACACAAACTTATGAGCGTCCTTGCTTGGTTGTCCCTGACCCGTTTATTTTCCTGTGTAGTAGGTGGTAGCCTACAATCCCGTGCTTCATTACAGACATTGGTATTATGTCGTAGGCCGATTATGAATTAGCAGACAAGTGTGTGTGTGTTTCATGATTTGATATGGAACAATAAATGCGCAATTTACAGTGGATTTATTATCATACGTTAAACCGTTAAGGTGTGATACTCATATGATCTACTGCGTTGTTGACATCATTAAGGTCTGTATAATATCATAGTCTTCCACCAATTGTGCTATTACTAGTATTATTAACATATACTAACGACAAAATTAAATATCATCTTTAAAATATGGTTGTGTTACTGCCTTGCATTTCTAAAATTCAGTTTGTGTGAGAAGAACACTGGCCTTTACATTTCTCAATTTTGTCAGCTGATTGTGTCTAAAATGTCACGCTTTGAACCAGGAAATTAAAATGATACATTCAAATCACTGCACTCATCTCTAACTTGATGAATAATGGCATTTCAGATACTGTCTGCTGTTTATACCTGTAGGCTGTTACCTTTGCTCCACAAATTATTCTCTTTCCAACTTTAATTGGTAATGGTTCTGGCTGGTTGATACGCAATGTAAAGGTGGGCTTTTACTTTGCTTTCCTACTATCCAAAACACATGGTCTAGTTTGGAAGTCTATGTGTAGACACTTGAATGGTTCAGTTTTTTAGCTTTGGGTTCTCTCTACAAAATATTTTTTATTCTCACAATGTTGGAATTGCCTGTTGACAAAATCAGCATACTTGGATTTGTGACTCTGGCTCTCCGCGACTTGTTTTCTGAATTGACACTTTCTCTCCACTAGGATTGCTGGTGAATAATTACCATATTTGTAATGTGATCAAGCTAAATCAGTCATTTTTCACTAATATTGATTTGGAAATATAGGTAGGAACATTCATCTTTCATAGTATTTTCATTGTTGTAACCCCCCAAAACACTCAAAATTACCATAATCTCAGGAAATGCAGTTCAATGATTGGTTTGTTGTTCTAAATTTTTGTTCAACCAATATAACAGCACCTTGGGCTTCAACTCATGTGTTAAAGTTGCTTTTTCCGATCTTGTCCTAATTTGTTCTCTCCTTGATATGGAAAGCTTGGCACTTGCACGTACACCCCGTCAAGAACCGTGGGAAACAACTTGTGGTTTTGAGGTCGAAGGCGATAATGCATATTGCAAGCCCTATTCAATACTGTGCTAATATTGATGTTAACCACTAAAACGGCGTTGTCTTTCATATCTTGGAATGAAACGTATTTGAGGGCTCATATTTTCCAGAACGACAATGAGGAAAAAATACGCCTTTCATCTGATATCAAAATTGATAACTACTACTTTCCGGATAAATCAGGGGGTCCCAAACAACGTATCGGAACCGCACCTTTAAACTCTACGTCAAAACAAATTGCAATATTGAAAATTACAGATGGGATTTTTGGGGTCAAGGTCCATATGATCAAGATGAAAAACTTTATATAAACAATTAAAATCAGTTTTCCCTCCCTTTAAAGCGATTTATTGGTATAAATCTATCAGCACATATATATGAAAATATCCCTAAATAACGTACGCAGATGGTTTTCATGGCCATTGGAGCCTTGCGAAAAAATCCAGATTTATGCTACAATAGCAACGATCATGCAAGCTACCATGTTATTTCCCTGTGGTATATATTTACAACAACGCCGCATGCAATACCGAAACCGAAGCCCACGAGATATCCCTAATGCACATTATCACAGCAAGTTGCCACAAGCCTCATCCTGTTGAACTTCGTTGAGCACACAAAGGATAAGAGCGAAGTTCGTTTAGAATGTTTTATTTCAACAAAACTACCCTTTTTAAACCTCATTGATATTAGAAAATTCAGAGGGGTGTTTTAGATATCATTTGTTTTATGATTAACAAAAGTTTTATGTTTGCCTTACACTAAAACCATGAAAAATTGGACATTTTAAAAGGGGGTCAGCGTAATATTTAGTTTTTATCGTAGTCGCACTGTAACCACTGATCTCAATATACAATGGATGTGCTACACACAGTATTGTAATATTAGATGAATGGAGCAACGGACGGGCATCTTTGGTCTATATACCGAACACAATACCATTCCAGAGACACCGTTTTTACAGAAGTGGTAGCCCGGGTGCACGTTTTAGAGCAATGCCATCCCATACGCACAATTACAATGAGCTCAACTGAATTGGCCTTGATTCTGTAGTCTGTTTTTTTTTTTTTTTTTTTTTTTTTTAAAATTTGTATAAATGACCGGCTCTTAACCACACCTGCTTTGGGCTCTTTTTGGATACCAATATGCCTGGTTATCAGTGCTTCAATTACAAGCCCAGGTTTCCAATCCATTGTATAGAGATCGTGTTCGAAAACCCACTAAGGCGCGGTTGAGCAATCTACTACTTTCATGTACCGAGTAGCGGCCTTCTTTGTATATGCCGAGTTCCTAATTTTTATTTTAAAAACTATATTTCTCTCAAGAATCCCATGCTCATTTTATAAAAATTAGGCATAAATGGACGTATGCCATTTTTGATAATTTTATTATTTTTTGTCTGTTTGTGTTTTTGTGTTTTTTGATTTTTTAATTTACATGTTAAAAGTAAAACGCGATAAGTCTTTCATACATCGCCATAATTGACTAACCACCGATCATCTTTTCAATTGGTGTGAAAGACTAAACTGGCTTGTGGCAAAACGATAGCGTAAAACATCAACGTGGCGGCTTCCTTAAATCGTCTACTGCTTCGAAAGTTATGCGTGAATTAGCAGCTAAAGCTTAGATGAAAACCTGTTTGTGGTCAGTCCCACACATGATTCAAAGTCATGGCAAACTGCAGCATGCATAATGACAGCGTTCAAGCTTGACTTACGTTTGGTGGCAAATGTTGGAAACTAAAGGGAAAGATATCCTACTTAAAATACCATTTTTAGGGTGAAATTTTTGTGTAGAAACGAATCTGAAATAAAATGCATACTATTAACTTGAAAATTTTTCCCATTAGCACTGTACAGGCAATATTTCTGCCCGAAGTCCTCATAATTTGAGCAAAAATCGGTTGCAAAAAAAATAGTCCTTTTTTTTTCAAAATGGGACTCTCAGGGCTAAAACAATAATAAACTTGCTCTAGAGGGAGGTCTTGGCTATAGCAAGTTTATATTGTTTAGCCTTAAACCTCACAGTTTTGAAGACTTATTTTTTTTGCGAAGGCCTTTATTTTTTCACCCCTACGAAATGTTAGCGGGTAGGGGTACATTATTACTACTTTATTTGTTTTCAGTTACATTCAACTTAGTAAAGTTTTAATCACTATTTAGCTATTGAATACGAACAAAAAGACTCAAGAATGGCATCACCTTAGCTCATACCATTGAGGAGTTATGGGCTTTTTAATCACATAAAATTTGGCGAAAATTTCATTTTTTTTCCCAAATCAATGCACACTGACTGCCGACTTTTTAACAATGTGCAGAAAGTAACGAAATAGATTGATACCAGGTAATGATTTGATATACAAATGTACCCCCTGTACTCTGATTAGCATAAAGAAATAGTCACTACTAGGTAGGTTTCCGGGTTCATACACTCACAGGAATTAGCAAGTCAAAATTTTTGTCACCGAAAATGGCAAAAACTGAGTTTTTCTCAAATCAGTGAAAAAATATGGGGGCTTTATAGTGCCAAAATCTGAAAATATATGACATTTACCCTTTAACATTAAAATAATCAAGAATTTTGCCTGTTTTCACCCAAATATTTTTTCACACCCGTGCCCGCTAAACGTAAGTTTCAAAGCTTGAACACTGTCATATGAAACCTATTTGTTCAAATGGAGTGCCATCTAGTTTGAATTTAAAATAGACAGTTCAATTCTGTCTATTCCAGAATTTTGGTGGCAACATTTCAGTTGACTAAGTTGACTCTATCCAGCCTAAACATGCACCTCTTCCAACATGACTGATATTTATCTCGTAATAATTTAATGTAGTGACAAAGCATGTATACTATATATCATTATTATTGTAGTGTTTCCTTTTTCTGTGTTATTCATCAGTTATAAACTTACAAAAGGTTTAAACACTCAAATTGTCTATAAGCAAACGATTTGCGGTATATCTTTGAAATGTTTGATGACAGTCAAAGATGCATATAGTTGTGCTGACAAATCGCAAGTATCGCCATACATGATGACAATAAGTACATGGTAAAAATGTGTTTGAATATTAATATCAACTAGGATTGTCCACAGTGTTAGCTGGGCCTTGTGCTAGTGCTAGTTAACTGAGTAAAAATATGTCAAAGCCTACTACTCAGTCATTTACCCTAAACTTAAAATGCCAGGGTCTATCATTTGAATCTAAATAAATCATTACTTGAACAAGTAATCTTATGAAAAACCGAATAACCCTAACATAACTAAATCTCACAAAATCCCACAGCACCGAGTGAGAAAAATGCAATGGAGTCCAGGATGTAGTGATGACATCATCAAACCAACAATCATGAAACGAAATCACTGGCCGGGCCAGCACACCGTCCGTCGCGTGGTTTCCCGGGTCATGGGACTGGGGTTTGAGTCCCACTCAAATTTCTGAATTGCTGACTGTTCTTCTTCCCCTCTTCCTCATTCCTTCAGTCCCTCCTGAGAGATAGGTAGAATCAGTGTGTGTTAGGTTTAAAAGTTATCTTAAATGACTTTTGGGCCCCAAACCCATGTTGTGTGTGTGGTGTGGGGGGGGGGGGCTTATGTGATCATGCAGATGGATGCATGATGCCTGCATGCATGATGTCTGGGATTCAAGTAATCCACTCTACAGAGGTGGTGTTGGAAACCATCTAATGTGTCAACTTATCTATCTAACTCCTCTTTTTTGGTAGATGTGATTTTATTTGAGGCAAAGTTATAAAATGACTTTTTTCCTATTACCTATAATTATATTTTAAGTAAATGACTGTTGATCATATTTTGTTATTTGAGTGATTTCCTTAACTAAAGGAGAGAGTCAGTGGTCCCCACTCTCTTAGAGATTTCAAAATATAATCTTTTGGTGTACTAATTAAATAGTTATCTAGAACTAAAGATAGTCACCTAAAATGCTTAAATCCAAAGTTAGAGATGAATCGGAGTTTTCGTTTTCATGCAGAACATATTTATGTATAGATAACAGTGCCATAGGATACTGTATAAAACAAAAATTCCGGATCCGGAATTTTATAACGAAGTTGTGATTTCTATATAAAGGACTTTGACTTGAGCTTAGTTATTTCACACAGTGATTAGTATAGGGACAAGTATGTATATGCAAAAACATGATTTGATTAAAAATTAAGCGCGCCCTCATCGGGAAATCTCAGAGTCATCCTTTAATGGTTTCAGAAAGATTTTAATTAAAGGTGCATGTTCCAATCGTTTTTAGGACCCCCTGATTTACCTGGAAGTAGTATCGATTTTGATATCAGATGAAAGGCTGTATTTTCTCATTGTCGTCCTGAAATTTGAGCCCTTAAATCCATTTCATTACCGCGATATAAATAAAAAACCGCCATATTTATGGTTAACCATAAATATTAGCACAGTATTGAATAGGGCTTTGCAATATGCATTATTGCTTCTACCATCAAAACCACAAGTGCCCCATCCCACGGTACTTGATGGGGCGTATGTGCAAGTGCCGGGCTCTCATATCAAGTAGAGAACACAATAGACATAAATCAGAACAAGCACCTTTAAATGGATTTATGTGTGCACTGCAGAATAAGTCTTCAATTTGAATTAGTTTAATAGAAGAGGAACTTAAATACATTTTGCTTTGTTTCCTGGTGTTTGCTTTATTAATGTAGTTTCAAATCTTATATTGTAATCAATGGTGTTATGTCTATATTTTACAATACCTGAAACATTTGATAAACTCCAGCTATTGTTCAAATTATAAAGTTGAAGGGATGTGTTACTTTTGCTCTGTTATCAAAGATGTTTGATAATGTCATTAGGATATTCAAAAGTGTGGAAGCAAATGTGTTCAATATATTATCAACATTTTTTATTCAGTGGTAACATGCAGGACTGATGAGTTGAAATATAGACATAAACTGAGATCTGACAGACCCGTCTCGCCCTTTCTACCCTGGTAGAATTTGTATAGGTTATAAAACATAAGTCAGTGGCTTAAGACTGCAATCTTTGCCAAAAGTACTTGAGCACCTGCTGTCCTCAATGTCCTCCAACTTTCCTCAATGTTGGACAGTGCTTCGGACAATCCATTTCAACAAAGAAAATCCTTACGAAAACTTATTAATATCGTGTATAGAGTAATATAATTATTCTCACTATAATACTAAAACGTTCCCAGTTTGACAGATTTTCCTCGCAATATATTTTGGCGGCAAAATCTAAAGCAACATAATAGTTTTGGCATGTTTATTGCTTTACAGTGTGCACCTGGTGCCCTTGTGCGTACGCAGAGTTCCAAACGCGATGAACAGTGCATCAACTTAAGCATGATTTGCATATCAACTGTGCATTGATAATGAATCAACAATGGTACGCTCCTATACAAGGAGATACGATGAGTTGTTGAATACTGCATGTCACCTTTCAAATGATGATTAGTACAGTGTTTTCCAACTTGAGTGTTATTTTCTCAAAGCAAATGTTTATTTCTGCTTATACTTAACTTGTTAATATTTTTCTTTTCTTTTGCATTTCTAGTATGGAGCGAAATTGGGGATTTCACCTCCACGATGTCGTTCTCAACGGCTCCAAAAGAAGCCTACTTGGCTTAGACAATGATCGTCCAATTCTACACGGTCCAGATGAGAGAAAGAAGAAAAGATATGGTATATCGCACCATATGTGCATCCATGATTGGGACCAAGATACACTTGAGATAGCTGAAGAAACTAACAACCAATAGTAAATGCTCGTAAGGATAGTATATCAGAGATTAACAAAGAAACAAATGGCCACATTACTAATACCCATGAGAAACTCTGTCTTACAACATCTGAACTGACATTAATGAGTGAAAATAGTGATGAGTGCGAAGACACAGTAGAAAAAGTTTTACCCCCTTTCCATGATCGTTACTCCAAGATTTTTTACAGTATGGCTGATGTAGATATTTCTGTACATGGCGGGCAACATCCTGTACCGACACCAAGGCAATCCAAACTGCCTAACAAACCACCAATAGCCCCTAAGCCATTAATATTTCGAACTCAGTCAGATAGCAAGTTTATCCAGCCACCTCCGCATTTGCCTATCAGACCCAGAAGTGGAACAGCGGATTCTGAGCTTGTTTTGAAGGATGACGAAAAAGAAAGAACTGAAGATGAATTAAATAAAAACGTAATTAGAGGGTACAAGAGAAACAAGCCCATTGTGCGGCATGTGAAACCACCCATGCCAACACCAAGAAGATCAGTAGGTGTTGTAAAAAGTGAGGCACCACACACTACCCCACAGAAAGAAGTGATGTCCTCCGAAAAACAGCACATTGAAAACAAACTGAATGAGCAAGTAAACAGCAGTGATGCTATTGGAGATGCTTCAACAGATCCATCAAACCAAAGAAGATATGGTGTTATTGACCTAATAATCATAATGAGTCCATGAAACCTGTACCAGCCCCAAGGGTTAGCCCAGATAGAGACTCAGACTCAAGATTAAGTGTGAACTTGGAACAGATAATCAGTGCATCTCCAAGATGGAGTGAACTGAAGGAGGGTCAAAACGTACATCAGTAGATTCATGTGGAAGGTTTAGTCTGAATTTAGAGGCCAGAGGAGAGACCAGTTCAGATGAGTGTGGTGAGTAAGGGTTGCACTAATTCTTACTTGTTGTATTAGCATGTCATGTCAAATAAGATACATTCAGAGCAGAATTTATAGGGACTGTGACTTACGCATAAACAAGTACCCTATCTGCTTTTTGACCAAGGCACGTTAGTTTCTTACCTTCAATTATGAAGAACAGAAAACAAAGTTGCTTAATTTAGACACTTTAATTCTTTGCTTCTATAAATTTGTTTATTTTGACAAATTATTAACCACCTAATCAGCATGTACATTCAGTTCCTTTACTAAAATCACATTCAACAAAATAAAATCAGTGAATCTAAACATACATGTAATAATAGAAATTTGCCTAGGGATAATTCTTAGAACCATTTTGCTTTTGACCGCTATATGTGTGAATTACAACTTTGGTTAATTTGGACCTAATTGGAAAATGACTGATAACAAGCTTCTCCAATCATACCTGAAGTTGCTTGCATCTAACATAACACATCCTTATTATGTTGACATTGAAGCCTATATAGGTAGCTGCCTATACTCACCACCAAAATACCTAGTGATGGCCAACGCAGCACTCGTCATGAATGCGTAAAAGGGGCGGAGCGTGTGTGATCTGAGCCACTCTCAAACTCACGCTATTGTCATGAGCAATAATAAGCCAATAAGAGTTTAGCAAAATCACTTCCTTTATTATGCACATCATGTTTGATGCAGGGCAAATACCACAGAAGTATTTTGAAGGCAACTGTAGCTTCTTTGCAATATTGTTTAATATCAGCTAAGACTAATTACCAATGACTCTGACTATATTGGCCTTACTTGCAACATAATACCAAACTTAATGTGTGGTATTGATAACATAATTGCATGATTGTCTTATTTTACAAGACTATATTTAATTCAAAATATAAATGTTTCTCTATACTCCATTTCCCTACCTCCGTGCAGTGATGTCAGCGCGAGATTTGATGGTCGCACCAGTAGCCTGCGCACGCTGGCCTAAAGCGACAGCGTTTATACACGCACGCACAAAGACGGTATATCTTGACGCGTGCATAAAAGCTGCGTCAAGGTTATTACATCACTCCACGGAGGTAGATAAATGGACTATAGGACTAGTGTAGAACCGATCACATCGGAGGTTTCTGAATCGGCCCGATTTTAAGCTTTTCGGATCTGGATTGGAATCGGCAAAAAATTCCCCTCCCTACCGATCTCATGAACCGATCCCAAACAGTTACTACAAAGCCTAGAAAAAATGGCAAAAACTCATTTCAAACTCACCTTATCTGCCAAATGAAGACCTTAAGCCAAGTTTTTGATTTAATATACTCAATCTAGCATTAGAACCAACTTGAGTCATCAGACAAACATTCACAATACTATGATAGCAACAAATATGTAGCGTCGCGTGTGTTTTGCATTCACAAAGTTTAAGTTTACATGAATTCACATGTTGGCAGTATCGGGGAATTTCCCGTTAATTCTTGATGAGATGAAACCACGTTCCTGATTGGCTGAGGTATTCTTTTTCATTTTATTAAAAATTTATGCAAGTTTGTTGAATAAATTTTGTGACAAAACTTTTTAACACAGGTCATAACAACATATATCATTTTTTTATCGTAAATTTATAAAGGGGTATGTGATGTTTCATTGTTACTTTTATCCAATTCGGAGCAATATTCTAGAATATTTCTAGAAATACACAAACTTTTCAACCCATCATTCATTGCGCGAACCCGGAAGTCAACTAAACAAAATATGGCTGCCCGGTCGACTGCAGAGACAATGTGATTGAGGAGTATCATGAGCTCAGAAAACCCTGGAAAATATATTTTTTCCATGTTTCTGTGTAAAACTGTTCGCATTTCAAGTAGATTGTACTTTTCTGTACTACAATTATCAGTCAATAATGTAATTTGATCATTATAGCGTAAGTAATAAACAAAGTTCAGAGAGCAAATTTTACAGTGTACAGAATACCACTGTGCAAATCACACGGGTCACTGACATCACCAGAGAATCGGTATCTGAATCGGAATCGGCCGATCAAACCTCAACATGATCGGAGATCGGTCGATTCAGAAGCAAGTGGATCGGTTCTACACTATATAGGACCATTGCAGCATCTTTAACAATAAATACAGAGGAGAACATGACTGTTTAAATGCTATATAACTTGCTGCCAAATAAATACTCCTTTTGTTTGTTTTTAGACCCCTATAGGGTGAGCGTAACATCTCGAGACTAAACAAATGAACTAAATGACTCTTTTAGAGAAGATCTTCCAACAGCACATGTGCAAAGCATGCAAGCGAATGAACGATATAAAATCCACGTGTTGTACGTGAATCTGTTAAGGATCTCCAGCGTATCCAGTACGAGAGAGAGCCGCATTCTTTGAGCGATCGTTGATGAGATCCGTGGGTCAAGGTTCAAGTGACTTAAGTAGGAGTAGTTCTATTAGCAGCACTCAGAGCAACTCTCCAGGTTCTCTAAAGAGAGATCGCGAACTGTTATGGTTGGGAAAGACAGATTAATTTGCGACTTGGATTCAATCGTTAGTCGTGATGTTCCCCAGCGAGTTTCCTTACAAGTAGCTAGGGGTTCTTCAAGAACCAGTTCTTCAAGAACAATCGACCAATTTCAGATCAATGTCATCAGGTTCTGTCTTTAGTGACTACAGACAAAGTTATAGTAGTGATGATCTGCCCACGAACCAGTGTACATAGTCCACAATCGATGGGAAAGAAGAATTCTCATGAGAACCTGCTGATCTGAGAACCCCAATGTACCCGATAGTTGTCAGATCGATCGTGATGATCTCCGCTCTGCTAGTATCATAACCACAACCAGTAGTACAAGATCCACCACAGATCAATTTACGAAATCTCAATGAAATTGGCAGCGGAATGGTCAACAAGAGACATATCTATAATGAACCACGGCAAAGCGGGAGGACGGACACTGAGTCAAAGTAGACGTTTGACTCAACCTATGAAGTGTATGCGCGAGGAGGATCTAGGTCAGAGAAATGCCTGAAGAACATCAGAAGATCCGGGCTGTCAGGGGATGGTACCATAGGGCTGGGTACCATGGAGACCATTGTCCTAGAGGACAAGTTGGGGATTAGATTGCTTCGGAACCTTCAGGTGAGATATTCCATTTGAGCGTACCAGAAAAGTGTAAGATGAAAAAAATGGGGTTTAGAATTTTGTGTGTGGAAGGGAAGGAAATTCTTATTTTTTATATCGCTGAAAAGAAACTGTAACACTACTACAAACTGACGTATTTGAAGTGATCTTAATGTCGATAGTGCTTTTCATCTTCCTCAAATCAGTGACATCAGGGGTAAGCATTAGTTGCGGCTTAAATGCGAGCTTTGTTCAAGCGCCAACATACGCATGTGTGTGTACAAAGGCGGGCGGAAAATATACACGCAAAAACAACTGTTGAACGAGTGACGTAACTGACTCGAGGAAGGTGAGTGGAGTATACAAAGCTAACTCATGGTACATCAATGCACATTTCTATCTTGTATAGTCCTGTATTGGCAATATGCGAGTTATTTACACAATATTTCTATTCCATATCAAGTTAATCATCAGGTTCAAGGCTAATCGGTTGTGAAACACCTCTGTGTATAAATGTAGATAGAGGTGGAAAAATATACAAACCTAACATGAGATAGAGATGCAAAGGTTATGCTTGCATATTTTGTGAAAGTAGAAAGCTTTTGCTGAATGCCAACAGTTGCATTCTTGATGCAATAGTAGGCATAATTAAAAATAATTAAAAATCAGCTCCAAAATAAAGCGCTGGATGAACCATGGGTGTATAATGCTTGAACACGTGTGTCTGTGAATGGATTTGGACAAAAATATTGGCAAATAGAACACTGTTTCCCAAGAAGTTAACAGTTTCACAAAGTAGCTAACTTTATATCAATTAATTCCACCTTTCGTGCACAATAGTATGGTTGTAAACCCTTGGACTGTTTTTGTATGATGTGCTGCGAGTCTGTGTTGGCATATTGCTGTTTTGTCGGGCAGAGGCTTTTTTTGAGTAAAGTCCGTCCAAGAGATTCTGAATCCCTGTTCTGAATCAAGTATTTCACAAACTTAATGTTGGTGTTGATTTGGCCAATCCATGCACAGACTAGATTTTCAGGAGCAAGTCAAAAGATCAGTGTAGTTGGTTGATTATACTGAGAGGTACAATGTAGGTCACAAGAGTGATCTTTTGATTTGTTTATTTTGTCAGGTAACACTAACATTGCATGTTAATGATTGCATGCGATGACACCATATAACACACACTCTTCACTAACAGATTAGAAATACTGTGGTATTGACTTTGTGGTAATTGAAAGTTATGTCAGGTGCCTTAAACAGCCTTGGTGGTCTTCTGATTAGTTTTAGTTTTGTTTCTTTTTTCTTAATATCTAGAAGTCAGTATGACTTGCAATTCCAGAACAAATGCACCAGCGATGCCAGGAGATTTAATTGTCAATTTTGATCAAAAAGTTGTGACTAATTTACTGTTTAATTCGCTCTTTTCTCTCTCTCTCTCTACACTTGCCAAAATGTGTCTTGTTGCCTAACGCTCGGGGCCGATTGCAACGAAAATCGGTTAGAAAAACAGCGAAAATCGGTTAGAAAAACCACTGACCCAAGATATTGATGGGGTGTGCACAAGTTCGGGTCAAAGGTCAGTTGGGCCGATTAAAGGGACATTTTGAAAATCTATAAATTGTGCCACAAATCAATTGCTATAATTACTAGACTTGGTTAAAAGAACTGACTCAAGGCCCATATGGGGGTGTTCACAAATTTGGGTCAAAGGTCACATGGGCCATTTGTGCTGTTGTTTCTTAATAATGCTTTTCACACTGAGCCTGTGATTCGAGTTCGACTTTTGCGTCGATCGCCTTGTTTGACAGCTATTGCAGCCGTTTTCCTGAATAATAGACACCAATTGCGCAATAACGGGCTTCTTTAGCGATGTAAACTCAGTTTCAAAAGGAAGGAATTTAATGAGTTTAGCTTTCACGAATTACTTTTTTTTTGTAGGAATACGGCAGGGGTTGTAGTTACTTTTTTTTAATGCCGAGGTATATGGCCATCTTTAAGTGATATTACTTGTTCCCTTGGTTTGTTTCCGCACAAAATTCGTGAGTTTTATACGCGCGTGAAATGAAACGGACTGATTAGGAATTCAAAATGGCGGATAGAACTCTTACGTAAGTGCATTTAGTGGACGGACGTGTGTTGTTAATTTGAGGAAGCACACCAGCGATATGTGTATCAGAGTTTGCAAAGTATAATAATGACTTTGGTGGCTGGTTTGAAGTCTACACACGGCGATCGTCGCTGAAGTGGATCGATCACCTATTCAGTGTGAAAAGCCTTCTTGTTTGCATGCATTAGCATGAACTTAGCATCTTTTAGCATGTAATTTTCATGGTGAACACATGCTTTAACGTGTTAAAACATGACTGTCCCATGTAAATGATTTGGATGACAAAACAACATGGATGTAAATTTGTAATGGGTTTTGATATGCAGCTGACCAAAGGATTTGAGGGGAAAGTAAGGTGTGAATCACTGTGAAAGTTGGCACCAAGCAACCTGTTACAATATGTTAGCTGTACAAATGTTGCAAGCAATGTTCATATCACCTGTCTTTTCACTTAAAGGCTGACTCAGATATTTCCCGATGAGGGCGCACTCAATTTTCAAACAAATCATGTTTTTTGCATATACATAATGCTTGTCCATATAATAATCACTGTGTGAAATAACTAAGCTCAAATCAAAGTCCTTCATATAGAAAATCACACCTTTGTTATACACAGTATCCTATGGCATGTAATACTATACATAAATGCTTACTGCATCAAAACAAAAAATCCTATTCATCTCAAACTTTAGAATTGTGTATTTTAGGTTACTGTCTTTAGTTTCAGTTGACTAATTTTAATTATTACACAAAAAATTATATTTTGAAATCTCTGAGTCAGCTTTTAAGTTCCTATGTCCCACTATCCCTAACTTCCCTGCCCTAATGGTGCACCTTACAAAAATGGTCTGGGACATGCAGGCCTGGAGTAGGATGAGTTGGGCAACACAGAGTACTCTATTACACTCACATGAAGGATGGGCTTAGGGGAAAAAGAGCTTCTCCATTTCTTGAGATCAATACAAGAGAAGTTATGACAGATTGTGTGATTTCACCTATCACTAGATTTCTATTAGTGCATATGGAAAAAGTGATTCATCTCTCTATTCTCCCTATTTAAAGGCACTATCAGTGATTTGCTAAATCAGAAAATCGAAAAAATCAAAAATCAGATTTGTGCATGTCTGTAATAAGTACAGGTATTGTATCATACCCTACAAGTGATAGACCAATAGCAGCTTAATAAGGACACAATCGGATATTTAAGTCAGTACTGTATGTACGGACACTTACTTCACCACGTAATTGAATGCAGATTCATATCTTTCAATACTACTATTTTCTTCATTTTCTGACAATTTCTCAGATGGAAAAAATAACTTATGAGAATTATATAGACTTGTCCTTTATTTTAAAGCTGTTCCTGCAAATTTCAAATATTTAGACTCTTTCGGTTGAATCACTGATAGTGTCTTTAAGGACAGAAATTTCCAAAAATTGTGGATGTCTTGCATTGAATATTGGCATTTGCATGTAAGATTAGGCTTAAGTATAATACTAGAGAACAAATTTACAGATAAGACACTCTCTAAACAGAGAAGATATCACTAGCTTCCCACAATGCATTGCTTCCAATGGAGGCTTTTGTACAGATATTGATGTGAATCGTTAGAGATGAAACATGGCTAAATTGACAGTACTGATCACAAACTTGCATTTAAGAATGTTTCATCTCTAATGATTCATGTGACTACCTGTAAAAAAATCTCCATTGGGAGCAGTGCATTGTGGGAAGCTACTGATATCTTCTCTTCTGTCTAGATATAGTAAGTCAGGGTCAAGGCTATGGATCACAAAAATCCTTCTCTATAAAACTAGGTATATTGGCTACTTCAAAGTACACCATAACAGTTATACTTTATTTCTTAGATTCACATGAGGATGTATGAGATCATGTAGTGTACTAGGAGAGAGTATGCTTAAGATCCAGTCATCTCTCAAACACCTGTTTGATCTAATAGGAAATTAGCATTAATAGGCTGTATGTGGTGTTGATTGCTTGCAGTCAACCAGTGTTGAAGTTCCTTTTTAGGTTGTCCGGCCTATGGAAAGGAAAGGGGGATGGACATTGAATGTGTGTGCGTGTGCCCATGCATGTGCACATACATGCACACATCACACATGTGCATGCACACACACATACACACTGAAAAAAAAGTAGAAGGTAAACTTGGGCAATTAAAACCAATTATGACAAGTTAGAAGTCCCCTAAAAGAATACTGCTTGTACTCTATTTATTGAAAAAGTGGTGAAATTTCACTAGTAACAAAAGCTTTATCAATTTAAGTCATCTGAAATCTGCACCTGCAGTTTGCCATTCAAAGAATATGATACCCATTCTGATCTTCATATTATAAGGGTTAATGTAAGGAAATCCAATGAGGAGGGTAGCTGGTTACCATGGTAGAACTAAAAAGAAGATCTAAGTTCAAAGGCATCAGCTCTGGAGAGCTAATGGCGGCCATCCAGCACATTGACATCAGGAAGGGCATCCGGTCAATTATCTTTTGCTCCAATAAATCCTTACACAGCAGTATTGCTGTAAATGTGAGGTGAATCCGACCACCCTCGTTTGCGAGGACAAAGCCGGATTTAAAACTTAAGCTTTACAACTACTTTTACTACTAATGCCTAAAACTGATAAATGGGACAGTTCATGAAACTGATAAATGGGACAGTACATTAACCCTAACCAGGACCGGGTCGTTTTGCCGGCCGACGGCCCAAATGCAACGAAAGGCAATCTATTTTTATTTTTAACGGCCCAGATGCAACGAGAGCCAAAGTTTGCGTTTCATTGCATCTCGGCCGTTTTTCCCGGCACAGGAATAAGTAGCGTAAAGTCAATAACGGCCCAGATGCAACGAAAAACATCGCGCCATTTTCCCGGAAGACGGCAAAAAAAAAAAAAAAAAAAAAAAAAAAGTAGAAGGTAAACTTGGGCAATTAAAACCAATTATGACAAGTTAGAAGTCCCCTAAAAGAATACTGCTTGTACTCTATTTATTGAAAAAGTGGTGAAATTTCACTAGTAACAAAAGCTTTATCAATTTAAGTCATCTGAAATCTGCACCTGCAGTTTGCCATTCAAAGAATATGATACCCATTCTGATCTTCATATTATAAGGGTTAATGTAAGGAAATCCAATGAGGAGGGTAGCTGGTTACCATGGTAGAACTAAAAAGAAGATCTAAGTTCAAAGGCATCAGCTCTGGAGAGCTAATGGCAGCCATCCAGCACATTGACATCAGGAAGGGCATCCGGTCAATTATCTTTTGCTCCAATAAATCCTTACACAGCAGTATTGCTGTAAATGTGAGGTGAATCCGACCACCCTCGTTTGCAAGGACAAAGCCGGATTTAAAACTTAAGCTTTACAACTACTTTTACTACTAATGCCTAAAACTGATAAATGGGACAGTTCATGAAACTGATAAATGGGACAGTACATTAATTGTTGAGCAAAGATAGGGGAAGAGTGAAAAGTTGAGCAAAGATATGGGGGAGGGGAACAATAAAGTTTTGAATAAGTTGTATTTTTAGACTTGGATCATATCTTGTCAGAATTAGATCAAGATGTTGGTTTCAAAGAATGTTAAGAGCATTTTCTTTCATTTGTAATGTTATATAATGATCAAAAGTCAAATTGGACAAAGGTTATTTTACATTCCTCATAGTTGGAATTAAATCTATAGTCAGGGATAGAATTAGCCGACCAATTGCACATATATAAGGTTTGTCAATCAGTACAGCACGGACTGTGATTGGTTTGAATGTGTAGTATGGGCGGGGCATGTTCGAACAAAATATGATTTAAAATGTCAAAAAAAACATGCCGTATTTAAGTCGGGGTTTTGACGCACTGAGAAACATAATTCACCGGTAAGTAAACTTTCTGTTTCAATAAGCTTTAAATCTTCACAGAATATTCTTCACGGATCGACCATTTGTTCTGTACCGGTCCAAATTAGTCAGACGCCTCAATTGGTCGCCTTTATTCATCCCTACTGACTTATAGATTTCTGATATTACTAGCAGATAAAAATTTATCTGTCTAGACTGACCTATATAGGACAAAGCCCCAGTGGTGAACTGTTGATTTCCGCCAAAAATATTTGTAAAGTCTGATGGAAAAGAGAATCGAATAACAAAGGAACTTGTGTATGGAGTATGGCATATGCCTGAATTTAAAACCTAACATAAGAATAGGAAGTTGAATTGCAAACTGTGGGGAATCGGCATATCCCGACTGTCTTATAATGGACAGGTTTTCCCACGTGTCTCCACACAGCTCTATAAGGTTTCTGCAGTTAACCGACTTATTGAAGTGTTCTGTCACTAAATCATGGAACATGCATGTCTAAGGAAATCACACAATATATTTGCCAAATTTATAATAAGTAGAAAAATGGAACCCACCACACACCACACACACACACACATACAGATTTACAAGAGCTACATTGTGGTTTTTGTCTCGCCTGAACTTTGTTCGGCAGAGACTTAATCACTTTTCTGTCTGTCTGTGTCTGTCTGTTATGCTGTCTGTCTGCTCGCCGTCCGTGTTCACCTGCTGTTTTTTTTGGGTAGATTTAATCTGGATTTTCGTAAGGCTACGATGGTGTAACTTGGTGGAAAGGAGCGGTCCCTGTTTTCTTGGACTTGATAGATTTGGGGAGAGAGTGGGGTGTTGGGTGTTGGGGAGGGGGTGGGGTGTTGGGGAGGGGGTGGGGTGTTGGGGAGGGGGTGGGGTGTTGGGGAGGGGGTGGGGTGTTGCAGGGTGTTGTGTGTTTTGCAGGGTGTTGGGGAGGGGGTGGGGTGTTGGGGAGGGGGTGGGGTGTTGGGGAGGGGGTGGGGTGTTGGGGAGGGGGTGGGGTGTTGCAGGGTGTTGTGTTTGCGGGTGTTGGGGAGGGGGTGGGGTGTTGGGGAGGGGGTGGGGTGTTGGGGAGGGGGTGGGGTGTTGCGGAGTGTTGTTGTGCAAGTTATCTGGAGTTCCGTAAGGCATATAATAATGTAACTTGGTGGAAGGAAGCGGGTTAAAGAGTTCTCGACCTGATTTGATGTTGGGGCATATTTCGGGCGAATTACATATGCAAATAGGCTAAAATTGACTGCAAAAATCAGCGTAATCGCTATATTTTTGAACGGTACATCGGATATCAAAATTCCTTCACTGCACGAACACCCATTATTTTGCCCTTAAAAACAAAGCTTCTTTGCCATTGAAAGTTTCCTGATACATGCGGCTTAGGTATGCAAATGAGCTAATTAATTATGCATAATTGCTGTATCGCTAAAAAATGGTTACATCGGATATGCAAATTCCTTTGCTACAAAATGAAAAACGACGACTATAACATTCATCTTGTGTTTGATCAGGGATTGGGAAGAGTGGGGTGTTGGGGAGTGGCAAGGTGGGGTTAAGGTGGCAAGTGGGGTGCGTCAGGAGGGGTGGGGGTTTGTATGGGGGTCGGAGTGTGTCAGAGGGGTCGGGTGGGTTGCATCTGGGTGGGTCGGGGTGGTGGCTCGCGTAGGGTGCGTCGGGGAAGGGTGGAGTGCGGCGGCGAGGGGGGGTAACCTCATGTGACCTGTATGACCCTGGTGACTTCTTGTGACCTTGGTGACTTCATGTGACCTTTGTGTCCCCATGCGACTTGGTGACCTCACGGCCCTTTACCCATTCACACTTGTGTGGTGTGGTGCCGTGGTGGAGCAGTCGGGTTGGGATGCGACGGGGAGGGGGTTTGTTGTTGGGGAGGGGAGTTGGTGTGTCGGGGGCAGGTGAAGGGTGGGGTGGCGTGGGAAGGGTTGGGGCGGGGTGGGTGACCTTGTGACCTTGGACCCCATGTACCCTTAGTGGGAACCTTTGTGACCCAATGTAACCTTTGTGACCGCCATGTGAAACCTTGGTGACCATGTGACCTCAGTGACCCCATGTGACCTCAGTGACCCCATGTGACCTCAGTGACCCCATGTGACCTTGGTTACCCCATGTGACCTTGGTGACCCCATGTGACCTCAGTGACCCCATGTGACCTTGGTGACCCCATGTGACCTTGGTGACACCATGTGACCTTGGTGACCCCATGTGACCTTGGTGACCCCATGTGACCTTTGTGACCCTATGTGACCTTTGTGACCCTATGTGACCTTTGTGATCCCATGTGACCTTTGTGACCCATGTCAGCTTGGTGACCTCATGTCACCTTTAACCCCATTCACAAACTGCGATGGCCATAACACTATCGGTCCAATGGCATTGATGCTTTTGTTATCAACATTTTCGGTTTACCACTTTTTAAAAATGCTCTGCTGGCTACACACAATGGCCGATTTACTAAAACTCTGTATTTTTTGTCATACGCACTGTTCTCCCTGCCGTTGTCTCTTTCTATCATCATTTGCCACACTTCATCAGAAAGCAAGTGATTCGCCACCAGGCTACACTTGTGTTTGAGAACCGCCTTGTTTTTTTTTATTTCTTTAAAATTCTTTACCAAACTTTAATTTTTCTTATCCACTAGAATTTGTCCTATAGGCTTATAAAGTTACTTAACTAGAAAAATCCTTGTTTCTCTCTTTTATGGAATAACCGCAATACTATATTGCGATTTATTCTGTCATAGGACAATAATCTAGTGAGAAAAACCCCACAATTTCAAGGAAATTCCCCCACAATGTTAAAAAACTTACAACGTTCATTTGTATAAAATAAAAACCATACAACCTATCTCTTGTAAGTACACACACACACACACACACATGCAACGCATATTTAAGTGATTGCACAGAGTTGAGTGGCACGTACCTACACACCTACATTTCATGAGAAAAGATTTTGGTCAAGTGTTTGCACTTTCAACCTTTATGTTGTATATCTGACCGTTAGGCTAGCCATCACTGACTCTACATTAAAAATACTGCTTCCTGCTGATGACACTTGTCATCTCTATATTCATACAGGCCAATAATCTTTTTTACGTCATCAGAATCTGATTGAAAGCAATTTATAACAGCAGAATGCTTAGTTTTGAAAATGAAAATATTGCATTGTGGTGAAATATCAAAAAGACTTAGGCTGATATTCTGAAAGGGAGACTAACTTTAGACCTGGGTTTAAACCAGAGTTAGTCCTACAAGAGTGGACCTTTTTCCTTTCAACATACTCTAATTGTTGAGAAGTGAGAAAATTTCTCTTGGATGGGCCATTCCGGCCCATCCATGAGGAATTTTATCACCTGTTACATTTAACTATCACAATATTTTGAAAGGAAAAAAGGTCCACTCATGTAGGACTATCCTTGGTTTAAACCCGGGTCTAAAGTTAGTCTCCCTTTCAGGATACCAGCGTTAATCTTATACTCAAGAGGTGCATGTGAAATCACATGATTGTATAATTGTGTTCTTTGTTGATACAGATTTCTTTTTGGGAGGACTGTACTGTGTTTGTGTAACAGTAATTGCATCCATGGATTGCATGTTTCATCAATTTAGTGTACCAAATTTGTTAAGTAGTGTATATGTAAGCACGTAAATGTTTCACAAACTCATTTGAAAATGTTTCTGAGGGTATTGTGTGGAATTTGGGGGGGTGCGACCGCACCCCCCTGCGTACGGGCCTGACCACCAACATACGTAAAGAAAGTGGAGATTTTTATATCATCTTAAACTATTGGCCTACGTGTTCTATGCATGCGTAATATTTTGGCCTTTGATCGGCTCATTAAAGACACTATCAATGATCTACTCGAAAGAATCAAAATTTTTGAAATTTGCAAGAGTAGCTCAAAAGTGTAGTATAAGTCTGTAGAATCCACATAAGTTAGTGTTTGCAATTGAAAAATTGAGAGAAAACTAAAAAAACAGCAGTGTTCAATGATACGAATCTTCATTCAGTTACGTGTTGTAGTAAGTGTCCGTACGGACATATGGACAGTAATGACTAAAATATCCTTTTTTGTCCTTATTAGGGTGCTTTTGGTCTTATCACTTGTTCGGTATGTTTAAAGAGATGTATACTGTTTCAACTGCCAAAATCAATTATTTGATAATTCAATTTTCTGATTGAGCAAATCACTGATAGTGCCTTTAAGTAATGAGTAATTTTGTAATTTCTGTCTATAAGTGGTAAGAAATTACAACCCAGTGCCTATGAGGTATTGTGATACCATACAACAAGAGAAGATATAAGTAGCTTCCCACAATGCATTGCTTCCAATGGAGGTTTTGTACAGCTACTAATGTGAATTGTTAGAGATGAAACATGGCTTAATTAACTACTGATTCATAACTTACATTTTTGAAGAATGTTTCTTCACTAAGGATTCACATGACTAGCTGTACAAAATTCTCCATTGGAAGCAATGCATTGTGGGAAGCTACTGGTATCTTTTCTTCCATACAACAATGTGCAATCAGAATCACTGTCTATTGAACCATAAAGTGAGTGTTGGGATCACAAAATGCACCTGTAAATATACACAACTTAGATAAGTATGTGAGCAAATGGGTGTGTGTGTGTGTGTCTGTACCATGTCTTGACATTTCTCTAATACCATTATGTCCATTTTATTTGCAACCTTTCTATGTATCTATTATATCAGATGAAAGAGAAGATGGATCTTTCCCCAAAAGGCCTCTGAAATCAACACAATCACTCAGGTAAGGCTTGACTTATCTTGCTGGCTGTTTGTAACCCACTAAATTGAATATGTTATATCTTTACATTACATCGTAGGGCACATGTGGTGTAGTTCGATCTACGTTCGCCTCATAAGCATAAGGTTGTGGGTTCGAGCCCGTTGTACCATTCGACCCCGCTGTCCCGCCAATGTGTTTGTGTACTTTTGGGGCACAGCACTTTACTTCACTTTGGGGCCTCTCTCCACCCAAGGAGATTTAAATGAGTATCGGCTATTCTGGGAATGCATAACAGACTCCTTGTGCGGGACGTTGGGGCGACCCCCACAGCAACATTAGATATGATGGAGTCTGGCCAAAACGCCAAAGACACAGAGATGTCACTCCGCCTGCAGGTGCACCTTTGCATTTTTTGTGTCGCCTGAACGAATGTTTCATGGAGGCACATACTAATCCAAATTCTGTGTGTCGGCGTATTCTTGTGCCGTCTGTAGACCGGTTAACCTTTTTAAATGCTCTGCAGACTAAACACTATGCCCGCTTTACTTCAACTTGATAGGATGATAGAGTAAGGTGCCGCAATATTATTTGTAACTTTCGCGTGCAATTATTGCATATTCATGAATTTTATTAGCTTATTTGCATATTTTTCAGACATTTCGGCTTTAACCTGTTTTTTTGAAATGCTCTGCTGACTAAACCCTAATCCTGATTTACTTCATACCTTGTAGGGTGATAGAGTGAGTGCCAAAGTATTATGTGTAGCTTTTGGCTGCATTATTTGCATATCATGAATATTAATTAGCTTACTTTGGCGAGTCAAAATGATAACACTTTCCCCGGAAGGCTTGTGTGCAAGTTATCTGGAGTTCAATAAGGCGTATAATGATTAACTTGGTTAAAGAGTTCCCGACCTCTGAGTAGATGTTTGGCATATTTCGGGCCAAACTTACATATGCAAATAGCTAATTAATTATGCAAAAATCAGCGTAAATCGCTTTATATTTTTGAAATGGTAACATTGGATATGCAAAATTTTCACTGCATGAAAACCCTTATAGTGTGCACTTTGCCATTTGAATGTTCCTGATACATGCGGCTCAGGTATGCAAATGAGCTATTAAATATGCATACTTTGCTGTATTCGGCTGAAACAGGACATCGGATATGCAAAAATTCCTTTGCTACATGAACTAACTACTATCACCAGACATCTTGTTGTGGTGAATACATTTTGGCAAGGGGGGAAGTGAAGGGGGGGGTGTGTGGGGAGGGGGAAGGGTGGGTTGTTGGGGAGGGGAAGGGTGGGGGAGCTGGGGAGGGGAAGGGTGGGGTGTTGGAGGGGGCGGGTGTTGGAAGTGTGGGGGGTGGGGAGGGGGAAGGGTGGGGTGTTGGAGAGAGGGGGAAGGGGGGGGGGGGGGGGAGGGTGGGGTGTTTGTTTGTTTAAGGGGGGGGGTGGGGATTGGGGGTAGGGTGGGGAGTGGGAGGAGGGGGAAGGGTGTGGCGGTGGTGGGGGGGAGGGGCGAAGGGTGTGGGGTGGGGGGAAGGGGAAGGGTGGGGTGTGGGGATGGGGGGAAGGGGGGGTGGGGGAAGAGGAAGGGGGGGTGTTGGGGAAGGGGGCAGGGTGGGGGGTTGGGGAGGGGAAGGGTGGGTGGTGGGGAGGGGAGGAAGGGTGAGGGGGAAGGTGTTGGGGAGGGGGAAGGGGGGTGTTGGGGAGGGGGCAGGGGAGGTGTTTGGGGAGAGGGGCAATGGGGAGGTGTTGGGGAGCGGGCAGGGGGAGGTGGTTGGGGAGAGGGACAAGGGGGGGTTCAGGAGAAGGGGGGCGGCATGAGGAGGGGGGGGGTGAGTAGGGAGGGGGTCGGGTGGTTGTGCATATGAGGTGGGGTTGGGGTGTGGGAGTCGGGCTGGGTTGAGTCGGGGGACGGGAAGTGTGGGTGTTGTCGGGCGGGGCGGGTGACCTCATGTGACATGTGTGAACCTTCGGTGACTTTGTGTACCTTGGTGACTTCTTGTGACCTTGGGGACTTTGTGTGACCTTTGTGACCCATGGTGACCTTGTTGAACTCATGTGATCCTTGTGAACTCCTGTGAACCTTGGTGACCTCATGTAACCGTGGTGACCCTCATGTCACCTTTGGAGTACCTTTAGCATACCCTACCACACAGCGACTTTTTGTCCCAGCCGAAGCTGCACCTTTGACAAATAGGCAGCGGCGCGAACAGCGCGAGTAGTGTAATTAGTGAATGACATACATGGCTGTTGAAAATAGGTTGTTTTATGTGAGTGTTTTGACGGTGGCGGAAACCTAATTACTCCGCAAATTCTACGTCTAAACAGTTTTGCCTACTATCGAAATATTACACTGGATATGATTTTTATATTGCAACGTTTAGCATGAATGAGTTCTTCTTTACAAGTATCGACCTTGGTGAGTTCAATGAACACATGAAAATTTTCCCTATGTGAATGTGTCGAGGTTGTGATAGCCGGGAGTCATTTTGTTATCAAACGACTAAAGGAGGGGGGTTTGGACCCCCACCTCTACATGTTTAAGAATTGGGAGCGGGGCCGACAGAGCGAAGTTCAACCTTTATAAAAAATTGCCCCGCCCAGCGCGACAGCGCGAAAATAGGACCTTTTAAAAAAAAAGTCGGATTGCGGCGGATTCCGGCGACAGCACGAAATTTGACCTTTTAAAAAAGTTGGATGCGGCGACCGCGTGAAGCTCCAGATTTTATAGGCAAACGCGGCGACAGCATTTGCCCAAAAGCGCTAATGATTGTTGTTCAAGTCCATTGAGTCATTTGTATCAAAAGACCTAAGGAAGGGGGTTGGAGCCCCCCCCCTTACATCCTTCGGTTTAAAAAGGGGAAGCGACGAAAGCGCGAATGCTCCAGATTTTACAGGCTGCCAACAGGCGACAGCGCAAACAGCTGTGACTGTTGTTGTTTGGTCCATTGATCATTTGAGCAGAGGATAAGGAAGGGGTTGAACCCCCCCCTCCCTTTTTAGAAATTGGCCAGCGGCGACCAGCGCGAGTGCAACTGTTTTATGGAAAAGTTGGTCAGGGGCGACAGCCCGTGAAATGAAAATATGACCTTTTAAAACAGTGGAGCGTGCGACAGCGCGAAATTGGACTTTTAAAAAAGTTGCTGCTGGCGACCAGCGCGAAGCTCAGGTTTGTAGGCAACAGAGAGCCGACAGCGGAAACAGCGCTAATGTTGTTGTTCTAGTCCATTGAGTTCATTTGTATCAAAAGACTAAGTGAGGGGGTTGGTAGCCCCACCCCTACCTCTCCTGTTAAAATGGGCAGCGCGGACAGCGCGAAGCTCCAGATGTTACAGGCACAGTGGCTGACAGCGGGGCAACAAGCGTGAATGCTGTTGTTTGGTCAATTGATTCAGTTTTTTATCAAAAGACTAGGAAGGGGTTTGAACCCCCCCCCCCCACCTCTACTGTTTAGAAATGGCCAGCGGCGGACAGCGAGAAGTTTCAACCATTTATGAAAAGTTTGGAAGCGGCGACAGCTGCGAAATAGGGACCTTTTAAAAAAGTCGGAGGATGCGGCGACAGAGCGAAATTTGCCCTTTAAAAAATTTTGGATGCGGAGGGGGGCTGGGACAGCGGGTGAAGCTCCAGTTTTTTATAGGCAAAAGCAGGCGACCAGGCGGCAACAGGCTGTAATCATTGCTGTTTAGCCCATTGAGTCAGTTGTATCAAAAGACTAAGGAAGGGGGTTTGGAGCCCCCCCCCCCACATCCTCTGTTAAAAATTGGGCAGCGACGGACCAGGCGAAGCTCCAGATTACAGGAACAGCGGCCGAAGCGGCGGCAACACACAGCGCGAGAATGATAACAGGTGATTCATTTTATCAGAGGAATAATGAAGGGGGTTTCCCCCTACCCTCTACCTGTTTAAAAAGTGGCGTGCGTAAATCAGCGCGAAGATTCACTTTTGCAGGCAAACGCGGCGGACAGCGCAACAGCGAGGAGAATGATTTGTTGTTGATTCATTTTATCAGAGCACTAAGGAAGGGTTTCTGCCCTACCTCTACCTGTTTAAAAAGTCGGATGCGTCATCAGAGCGAAGCTTACTTTTTTTTGAAGGCAACAGCGGCGACAGCGGCAATAGCGCGCGAATGTTTAGAGTTCAAAACACTGGGTATCTGATCAGAGGGACTACTAAAAAAATGGTTGTTGGACCCATTCAACCAAATTTTGTTTAAAAGTGGGGCCAGCGACGACAGCGAACTTATGAAAAGTTGACTGCGTCGGACGACGTGAAGTGGACCTCTAAAGAAGTTGGATGCGGGGTGGTCGGGGTGAAAGAGCGAAGCTTCAGATTTTACAGCAACAGGGCGACGCGGCCAACGCGCGGATTGCTAGCCCCACTGGTACAAGTTTAGGCCTGGACTAATTGGATGTATAATCCATTCGATTATAAGGATGGTAAAAGCTTGTGCCAGTTTTAACGTCAAGAAACCAAAAAAAAGGGTTAATATCCCCATCATGTACGCAAATAAATCATAGGCAGCTGTTTGGTAGTAACCATATGAGTATTAACGACATTTGAATAGCTCCATATGCTTATTCCCCTATCCCAGGGTATTTTGGGTAAATCACGATATTTCATCTTTGGGGATTTCAACGGCGGATGGCCCGATTTAAGTATATAAGTTATAGAATCTGATAGAATGGACTTCATCCAAACCCCATCTATTAAGTGACTTCGGCAAATTGAATCTTTGAAGAACGACCCACCCAAGTTCAACATTGTTTAGAAATATGCTCAATTGTTTACAAACATGTTAAATATCTTACAGTATCAGTACATTGTTTACATTAAGAAGGATATCTTTAAAGAAAGGACCCATCTCACCTTTCTTGTTAAAGTGTTTTGAAGAAGGGACTAAACTTTCCAGAAAACCAATTCGCGGTGGCATTTCCGTGACCTCATAATACTTGACCTTGTAAATATTTTCTTGCAGTAAAGAAAGGAGTCAAAATTCACCCTTGCTTGATTTTGGAAACACATTAGAATGATTGGCAGCGGCCGACAGCGCGAAATTAAAAAAAGTCGGATGACGGCGACAGAGCGAAGCTCAGCTTTTGTAGGTAACAACTTAGAAGGGTCATTAATTTGAATCGTGTTTTTCTAAAGAAGGGTAATAATTGAGTTTGCGATGCGAGGTAAAATTATGTTAAGAAAAGTATTTTAATTGCGGGTTGAAGAACGATTACTGCGATGGGGGTAAAGAATGGTTAGAGAACATTTTAATGGGGTTTTTAAAGAAAGAATGCTTCAACTTCACCCTCATTGCTGTTTTGGTACACTGTAAGAATGATGCAAATTAGAAGGAACAATAAATTAAAGATTTTTATTTTCTAAAGGATAATAATGGGTTTTTTTTGTAAGGCTCATATTTGGCTTATTCAAACGATTCAACTTACCCTTGCTTGTGTTAGAAACACGTTAGGAATGATTCAACTTAGACGGATCATTAAATTGAATTTTAGTTTCCAAATATTCTTTCTAAAATTTGACTAGGAAAGAAAACCTGGTAACTTTGTCAAGAAGAGCGGAGAAAAATGTTAATTGCGCTTACAAAAAATGTTAAATGTAAGAAAATTGTGTTTTTTAAAGCACGACCCACCTCTTGTGGATTGGTATTAAGAAAGCATGTCAATTGCGATGCAGGTAACTCTGTTAGAAAACATTGCTCATGCGCGAACATTTTAATTGCGTGGATTTAAAGAACGAGTCAACTTCATCCTGCTTGTTTTGGAACGTTGAGAGTGGTTCGACTTAGAAGGAATCATTTAATTGAATTCTTTGTTTTCTAAGGAAAGGATGCAATGGAGTTTTGTAAGGATCAAATTGCGATGCGGAGTAAATTATGTTTAGAAAAACATGTTCATTGCGGGTTGCGACATTTTAATGCGGATATTAAAGAACGATTCAAACTTCACCCTGGCTTGTTTTGGAAAAGGTTGTTAAATAATAGTGGTTCTACTTCGACGGATATTTAAATTGAAATCTTTGTTTTATAAAGAATGATATGGCGTCTTTGTAAGGATCATATTATTGAGTATTTGTTTTCTAAAGAACAAATGCCAGAAAAACCGTAGTCCTTTAAAAGAAGGTTAGAAAACATCGTTAATTGAGTTACAAAAATATTAAATGTTAAGGTTTGTGTTTAACCCTTTGGACCCTGGCGCGGCCAGTTTTGTATACGTTTGTTAAACATAATTCAGTGGCTTTAGAGGGGGCCTTCCAAATGTTTGCAGGTATTTGGAAACGGACCATCTATAACACAAACAAGGCCTATAGGGTTGTTTAGACTCATCTAATGCATTGTCATGCTAATTTCTGAATGTGCACGGGAAAATAAAGACCTTTTTACATTTACAGAGCAAAAATTGTAATTTTGAAACGGCACTTGGGTCGGCCGTTAGTTCTCAAAGGATTAAAAGAACGACGCCTCTTCACCCTGGTTGCGTTTTAGAAAACTTGTCAATTGCGATGCGAGTAGAAAACATTTTCAATGCGGACATGTTATTGCGGGTAAAGAACGATTGAACTTCACCATTTGATTGTTTTAAGCCTCGTCCCCAGAAGAACCCCCGATTTTACCGGAAGTTGAAGTTATCAACATTTTGTCAAAATTTTGGAACTCAAGGAAAGCTAATTTTTCATGTGAATCATAGGGCTAAAGGCTGTTTAGTTGGAAGTTATGAGTGAAAAATCTACTTACATCGGGCACTTCCCCCTTGTTTGTTGGAAAAAAAATGTTATTTAGAAAAAACATGTAAGGTAAGAGTAGTTTGTGTTCGTCTTCAATTGAGTTAAGAAGGATTTAAATATTAAGAATGTATTTATTTTTAGAAAACATGTCAAATGATAAAAGGTTTGTGTTGTTTATTGGGTTATAAAAACAGAAAAATGATTAAAATATATAAGAGTATGTTTTAGATTAAAGTTTGTGTCGTTTTATTGCGTAAAAATATAAACCGTATTGTTCAGAAAAAAATGTTTTAAACGGGCGATTTGGGAAATGTTTGGAAACATTTTATTTGTGGCGCGGAAACGAAAAAATTGTGGGTATGAATTAGGACGGATCTCATTGTCACCCTTTTGTTTCCGGTATACGAAAGTTTTATAGATGCGACAAACACATTGAAATCGGGGGCTTGGTTAACTTGAAATTAATTCCTACGTGATTAATGGTCGCCGAACTTGAATTTCTGCGTGATTAATTAAAAGCGACTTAAAAAAATTGACCTATAGAAAATATCGCAATGAAAAGATTTATCGGCACCTTGAGGAAGGATAATAAGGACAAAATACGATAATAGTATTAAAAGAAAAAATGCCCCGTATTAAAATACGCTATTAGCTTTGGTCTGTCGCCGCTGTCGCCGGTGTCTGAGTAAAACCCACATCTTCGCATTCGAAAGTGGGTTTGTATCAATCAGCTTGGCAGCCAAACTGGCAAATATCTGCAATCTTGCGGTGTCGCCGGTGTCGCCGCTGCATAGGCAAAAGCCACAGCTTCACAATCGGTATAAAAGAAATGCGATGTCATACTAACGTCATAATGGTAACAAACATCCAACTTTATTTTTTTAATAAACAAAAAAAACGGGGGGAAGAGGAAAAAGCCAAAATCACCGAAATAGGACAAATCAAGCTCAATCTAAATTAAAAATCGAACGTTCCATTTTTGGGGGTTTTAAAACATAAATTACTGTAAAAAAAAACAAACAACGGTAAAAATGCCATAATTAAACAAAAAATCGTTTATACATCAACCAATTAAATTTAAACTTTTTAAAACTACTAAAATAATCACAATATTCTGATTTTTAAAAAAAAAAAAAACCGTGAAAACTCAAAGTTATGGGGGACTGTAGCCGCTGTCGCCATTGCACGTGTAAAACCATCGTTTCACACTCGGCGTATTCTCCATAACAAAAATCTTTCAACATTTGTAGTAAAAAACAAGAGGAAAAGGCCAAAATAGCCAAAAGTACAAATCAGCTCAAATCTGTAACAAAACCCAACTTTATGAAAAAACAACGAGAAAAGGCCAAAATAGACAAAATTAAAAAATGCAACAATACTTTAAAATTACTATTCCATAGCTTCAGGGCCCACTTGATAAGTAAGCCAAGGAAAAAATGTAAACTTGAGTTCTGGGGTGTTGCCGCTGTCGGCCGGCCTTGTCACCGTCCTGTGTAAAAACCATAGCTAGCTTCACACCTCGATGTATTACGCCCATAACAATTTTAATCCCAACTTTATTTTAAAAAAAACTGGGGAAAATGCCACAAAATAGTCCAAATAGTGTAAAATTCAAGCTCAAAATTAGTACCAAGCAGCTCAATCAAATAAAACTCGACGTTCATGGTTAAAACTAAACTCCCAACTTTATTTAAAAACAACGGAAAGGGCCAAAATTAGCCAAAAATATCGGGAAAAGGTCAAAATTAGCCAAATTAGTAGAAATCAAGCTAAAAATAGAACAAATCAAGCTAGATAATAGAACAAATCAAGCTCAGTCTCAATTAAACTCGAACATTCGTGGTTTAAAACAACTTTATTGAGGGAAAACAACGGGAAATGCCAAAATCGTAAAAAAAACAACTAAATTTAAACTCAAATGTTCATAGTTTTCTTATCATGTTCATATTTGAATTGAAATAACTATAATTGTTCTTATTCGACAACGGTACAACCCAGGTAGGCCCTACAGCTTCGCGCTGTCGCCGTTGCCTGGGGTTTTAAAAAAGGTTTGGCTTCGCGCTGTCGCCGTTGCCTGGGGTTTTAAAAAAGGTTTGGCTTCCGCGGCGGATAAATGTGGTAGGGTATTCTAAAGTTTAGCCTCACCTTTCGCCCATTCACAATCGGTGTGCCGGGAGTGGTCGGGTGGGATGCGACGTGGTGTGTTGGGAGGGGGAGGGTGCGTCGGGGTAAGGGTGGGGTGCGTTGGGGTAAGAGTGGGATGACCTCCTGTGACCTTGGTGACCTCATGTGACCTTGTTGACCCCATGTAACCTTGGTGACCCCATGTGACCTTGGTGACCCCATGTGACCTTGGTGACCCCATGTGACCTTGGTGACCCTATGTGACCTTTGTGACACCATGTGACCTTTGTGACCCCATGTGACCTTTGTGACCCATGTGAACTTTGTGACCTTTGTGACCCCATGTGATCTCAGTGACCCTTGTTGACCTGTGACCTTTGTAACCCAATGCAACCCCATGTGACCTTTGTGACCCATGTAACATTGGTAACCTTATGTCACCTTTGACCCCATTCACAAACCACGATGGCAGACACTAGCGCTCCAATGACCGCGATGTATTTTTCATACACTTCGGTTTCACTTTTTTCAAATGCTCTGCTGGATAAACACTATGCCCGATGTACTTCAAAACTTTGTCATTTTGTATAACACTTCTCCCCAGTGCATTTGTTCTCCTTCTAATCATCATTTGCCAAACATCATAAAGCAAGTGATCGCGCAACCAGGCGACACTTGCGGTCTTGTTTTGATATGCTTCAAATATCAAGACATATATCATTGGCTTGAAAACAAAAGAAATGTATTCAATACTTAGGACCTATACTACACAACCAAATTCTTCACAGGAATACCTTTGAAGTACCTGTGGAGTAGCCATGAAGTACCTCCCTACATGGGTACTACATTGCCGGCTACAAACGTGAGGGTAATCATCCACCTGTATACACATGTCATAGGTGCAATTTTTTATTATCATGGTCACATTGAAGGTTAAATGTAGTCATCAAAAGGTCATTCGGGGGCAAGTTGTCAAATAGGTCAAAATTATTGTTCTTGTTTAAAAAGCCTCATTGCAATGCAACTTGCATCATAGGTGCAATATGGACACTTTCAGGTGATGGTAATGTTATAAGTTACCCCCAAAGGTCATGGCTTGAAATATGGATTTCAGATCCAGGAGCATTTTTTGGTGTATTTAACATTTTATTGCCCCTGGTCTATGCAAATGTATACAGTTTCAGACCCAGGGGCATTTTGCCTTTAACAGGGGGAAAATTTCCCCCAGCCCATGCTTATTTCAAGCTTTGTCAAAGGTTATTTAATGTATTATAGGTTTATCTTGCAGTAAGCTGAAAGTGTGTAATTGTTCTTATTTGAAAAATTAAAGCCTATTGCAATGCGACTTGGGTCATAGGAGTAATATGGACACTTTCATTTAACTGTAATATAATGATCATATTAGAGATTTCCTGAAGAGATCAAAGGCCATTAAAACAAAGAACTATGATGTAATATGTGAGCCTTCATCAAATACACTTAAGTTCAGGTGACATCTTGTGACCAATGGATCTCTTGTTAAAGGAACTTAACTCAATTTCCTTTTGCTCTGAGCAATATGTGTCAAGGTTTACTAAATGCCCATCCAATATGGCTGCCAAGTAATGGTGCCAAATGTACATTTTCTAAGTATCCATCGTGAATGTCATTATGTAACTCTAATTTCAAAATTTGGAATAAAATGTACATGTGATTGATGAAAATCCCTGCAAAACTTTACCATGGCTTAAGTAATTTTCTCGCAGTATTGCATATTTAATAATCAGGTTGGTTTGTGAACTCTTTTGTAACCTTATACATAAGTCCTACATGATTATTTTCCATGAGTCGCCCAGTGCAGTAAGCACTGTATTCCACTCATTGATGGCGTAGTTTTACAGCTATGATTACAATTGTTTGGTGAAGAGACCAGGTTAGGTGCAACATTGGCGGCTTAGTGATTATGAACTGTGCATGAGTGCTAGCTAAGCCTATTAAGGATTAAAGCTGCTGGGTCACTGATTGTAATAGCCTTATGGGAAACAGCTTCATTATAGGAAATAGCTCATTAATTATAGCTCATTAGATTCAGTAGTATGCATGCATTTTAATATGGCGATTGTATTGTTTTGTATTTCAATATGTCTTTTCGATTTTTGTTTAGTCGTCGACGTAGACTGGCAATAAAGAAGAACACCACTTCAAATCGAAAGGGATTAATGAAACCTAGCCAAAGTGTGGATGAAGTTTTGAAATCTTCACTGCCTGGGAGGATTCCCTTGAGACTTGCTGACTCAGAGGCTATGGTAGCCGACAGTCAGGATGATGAACGTGTTGCCATGACAGCACTGGTAAGTTTGGGTCAGTGTGTGTTTTTCTATGAGTACCAAGTTACTCCAGGCTATATTTTATTTTCTGCCTACATTTTAGCCTAGTGTGTGGGGGGAAGTATTATTTTTATTACAAAGGATTTTGTAAACCACTGTCTTGCATGTACCACTGCATGTACAATAGCAACTTCTTGTGTTGCTTAAGCTTTGCAGTAGACAAGAAAAAATACATGCGTTGGTCAAGATTTTGAGAGAGGCCTTTTTTTGGTATTTGAGAATGTTTATATTTTTTATACAAGTATCATGTGCAATTAAACAGCATAAGGGCGCCAGTGGTGATATGATATAAGTTTGGGTTCAAACCATGCAAAATTTAAATATATTGATGTTTTCATATCAACTGAACCATTAGCCTTAATAATCCATGTGTCTGTAATCTTACGTGCAAATTTGGTCGTATCTGTAAGAAATTTGCAATTTTGTATTTTCTGTCCATAAACGGACAGAAATCACAGCATGGTGGTCTATGGGACCGTAGGAAACAAGGATTGCTCATAACACAAAACCGCAAGATCAGAATCAACTCAAATGTTGTGATTAAGTTTTATCTAGCCAACCATGAATAAAACAGAAGATGCTGGAATCACAAAATGCACCTTTAATAAAAGTAACATTTTCATTAAGATTGAAGGTTCTAAAGGGACTTAGGTGAAAATTTTGTTTGTAGTGCAAATTCGTCCATTGATGGATATGCATATATATACACACGTGGTTACGTGTTGTTAGCCCTCCTGTGCACATACATCTCTATTCAGACATCCTTTACACTGACTAATGAGTGTTTTCTATTTTGACATCATTTATCCCCACAGAGCAATGAATCAACAGCTAACGGTTATGGGGCCAATACAGAGGATCTCTACGATGATGTTTCCATACTTAGACAAGAATTATTGCAAGAATCTAAGAAACTAGAAGAATACGATGGACATGTAGCTGGGGATGATAAAAAGTCAACAGATGAAGAATCGGAGTTTACAGAAAGTAGAGTTTCTGAGGATTTACCTTGGAGGAGGACAAAACCAAAAAGGACTCGTGATGCAAAAAGTAGTACCTCATTTGAATACTTTGAGCCATTGTTTTTAGGGTCAAAGAAAGGTCAAGAGCTGATGTTAAAATGGATAATGCTGTAATAGAAAGGACTAAACAACAACAACCAGATTTGATTCAAGATGCAATAGTTAAAAATGTACAGGAGACATCAGATGTGGGTAATGATGACACTGATAATACAGAGTCTTCTTCCCATGATGATCTGAATGAACAGGACAAAACCTTGGAGACCAAGGTAGTGCCTGACCCCATCAATGTGAAAAATGAATCATCAGAAGAAGCACTTTATGATGATGTTGCTATGGGAGAGTTGGTAGTACCTGTAGTTGAGAGCAGTACAATCACTCATTTGTCGCTAACACCTTTACTGGAAGAAAAACATAAAGATAGGCAACTATTAGGACATTCAATGGCTTCAACAGCTTCCACTGCAAGCTACATTGATATAGAAGAAGAAATACTATCAAAACAAGGCTCACAACACAGTTCTGCTAGCAGTAAACCAGATGACATCAGAGAAGAAGTTGTTACCCAACCAAAAGAAGATGATTATGACCTCCTCGCAAGTTCCACAAGTCAATCAAAGGAAGATGATTATGACCTCCTTGCAAGTTCATCTACTCATCCAAAAGAAGATGACTATGACCTTGTAAGAAGTACAACCAGCGATTCAATTGACGATGTCAATTCAAGTGAACAAGAAGCATCTGATGAGGATGATGTTATCCTAGAAAAGTCATCATCGTCATCTTGTAAAGACAGTGGAGAAGAATCGGACACAATTTATGCTAATTTAACAGACCAGTCTACTACTACTACTTCATCCAAGGAAGTAATTTCAGAAGGTGAAATTTATCTTCCAGAAACGATCTTAAAAGACAGACCACCTTCAGTCTACACATATGATACAAATCTCCGTCTTAAAGTTGGAGAAGACCCAGATGCACCAAGGATTTATGAAAGACCTGACAGTGTGGTGTCAGGCACTAGCTATCTGAGTTTGCTAGAGGACTTCCAGACTATGGACCAGGACCGCGCATCTTACTATGTATCTGATGAACAGCTTGGTGGTACTTTAGCAGGTTATGGTGAACATCATGATGGCATATCAAGTAAGTACTAGTCCCATGAACATCTCACTGCTAATTTGCCATATTTCTTTCAATATCCCTTAGCAATGATAAACCATGTAATATCATTATACCCTTTTTCTCCTTAACTGTTACAGCAAGTACAGACGTACTACGTGAATCAAAAAAAATTGTGCAAGGGTTGCAGATGACCTTGACCTTGATAAAATCATAGAATCATAGATTTGTTGTTATTTTAATAAAGCAAATCTAATATACTTCCAAATGTTGAAAAAATGAAAGAAAACGATTACAAAATAAGCCAGATATTACCAATTTTGTAAGCACACCTCTTTTTCCTCCATTCCAATGGGATTTACACAATTAAGTAATGATGACCTTATATGCTTTTTTGTTTAATTGATTTATGAAATATGAATAGCCATAATCTCCTTCATTGATGTTCAAAAAGAATTTAATGTTCACACAAAATCTCACCCAATTAATCCTGGTGTGTAAATGAAAAGGTTTTCAACACTAAAAAAAAAAAAAAAAAAAAAGATTTCTTACCTTGTGTTTTGCTACAGAAATGTCTTAAAAGAGAGAAAACAAGTGATTTTGATTTGCTTATATTTCAATGTAAAACATAGGCTGAATTTCGTATTTGCTCCTATACGAAATTAGAAATTTCACAATTTTTGTATCAAAGAAACGTTTCTCAGCTTAATCCTTTCAGATGGGGATATTTGTGATGGAAAGCTTTACATCAGGGCAAAAATCAGTACTTTCTATTTTTTTAGGTACACCTAATTTGTGAAATCTCTTGTTGCACCTTTAACTGTTACAGCAAGTACAGACGTACTACGTGAATCAAAAAAAATTGTGCAAGGGTTGCAGATGACCTTGACCTTGATAAAATCATAGAATCATAGATTTGTTATTTTAATAAACAAATCTAATATACTTCCAAATGTTGAAAAAATGAAAGAAAACGATTAAAAAATAAGCCAGATATTACCAATTTTGTAAGCACACCTCTTTTTCCTCCATTCCAATGGGATTTACACAGTTAAGTAATGATGACCTTATATGCTTTTTTGTTTAATTGATTTATGAAATATGAATAGCCATAATCTCCTTCATTGATGTTCAAAAAGAATTTAATGTTCACACAAAATCTCACCCAATTAATCCTGGTGTGTAAATGAAAAGGTTTTCAACACTACTACTGTAATCCAGTAGATACAAGTTCTGCCAATTAAAGGGACTAAACTCTTTGCAATATCCTAAACAATGGGAAGATCTTGTTTTCTCGCTCTGAAACAGGTGAATTGGTGTTTGGATTTGTCATATCGGTTGGCGCATTGGTATAAATAAATTCATTGATTAATCCGTAGTTGAAATAATCAAGAAATTGTAGCATTAAGTTGACAAAGGCATCATGATATTGATATTGTACATTCTCACAAACACAAGTTTAATGTGTGTAAATCCCATTGGAATGGCGAAAAAAGGGGCGTGCTTACAAAATTGGTCATATCTGGCTTATTATTTAATCGATCTCTTTCATTTTTTCAACATTTGGAAGTATATTAGATGCGTTTTATAAAAACAACATCAAATCTATTATTTAGTTATTACATTAAGGTCAAGATCATCTTTAATCCTTGCACATTTTTTTTTTATTCACGTAGTATTAAAGCTTAGGTATTTCAGGGGAACCATGCTGTTAGTTCTGGAAAAAAGATGAACACATTAACTTCCGGTGTAAGGAGTTATAGTCTTTTTCAAAGACCTAACAGTATGAGGGTGCTCTTACGCATATCAGGCAAAGACTTGACTAAAGGCTATATCTGATCATGAATATTTAAATCTAAATGACCGTTATTGGAAATTACAATGTTTTGCAGCAGGGTTAATCCACTAACCCCGACAGATTTTGAAGTCAATAATTTATTCCAAAATTATCATGATATTACTAAGATTTATTGGACAAAAGTTTAAGAGGTGATTTTGTATTGTCACTGGGACCGAGGCTGCCGTAGGAAATGTACATAAGAATTCCATAAATAACCATTTGGAAATCCAAAATTGAGCAGGTCGTGTCCTGCCCTACTGTCATCCCTCCTCGGTACATGGCTATACCAACGTACACATTTCACCTTCACCAACCAGTCCACTTCTTCCAAACCCAGCATTTGCATCAAGTCCTCAGTCTTCTTCCTATCCATCAACTTCACAGTAGCAAATACCAGAGAAGGTCATTTTCTATTAACCAGTTTTAATCCTTTACCTGGTTTGATCCGGAAAATATTGCTCAATAGAAAAACGCCTTATGAAATGCCAACTGTCTAAATGTGCATGGTGAAAATATTTAGGTGTTCCCATTTGCAAAGCCAAACTATAATCTAAATTGGCAGGGCATTAGAGGTCAAAGTTTAAATAGGAGTAAAATGAAACCGTCCCAAAACACTGTAGATACATGTACCTCTACTTTCTTATAGAAATGAGTTGTCATTTAAAAACATCACCTCATAAGGGATTATGTCAGATAATCATGGCTAAGACCCAGTGCTAAGAGGTCATTTAGGGTCATTAAGGTCAACATGTCAAAAGTACTATAAATGATTTTTTCTTATAAGTAGGAAATAATGTGTATTTGTATGGCAAGTCATGATTTCTTTTAACCATGAAATATTTCTAATGTAGAAGTTGGCAAGGACATAAATTGTGTACCATGAGATTGACCATCTACTACTTGTTTTAAATATCATTTCCTAGATAATAGCCAGGAATCGTCAGATGATGGAAACAGACCAGATGTCCTTCATGGTACAGAGTGAGTATTTCTTCAAGATGTAACTAAAATCTTATTATTAGAGGATATGTCGCTAGTTAAATGCATGTTACAAAGTAGCCTGTGTAATGGGATCTTCAAAATCACTCAGAAAAAGAAACATAAAAGGATGCTCTTTTAAACTTTCTTTGTTTCATCTTTGGAAAACTTTGGGTTCTTAAATAATTTTGCCAATGTTCCTTTTGAAGAGCCAGTCAGTGTAATGTAGTCACTTTGGCCCACATCTAGTCTAAATTGGGAATTTTCGTAACCTGACCCATCTGACACAATTTTTCTCTGACACAAGTTTTTCCTGACACACTTTCAATTCGGAAACCTTTCACAGAATAAAGCACAGGTAAGTGTGTCAGAAAAAAGTGTGTCAGATGGGTCAGGTTACAGAAACTAATTCATCCCTTGAGCATCCCAAGTTCATTTGATCTGGGCTGTTACATAAAGGCATCATGATTTACTGATATTTCATTATATTATTTGTCAACTAATTGTAGTCATTCGTAAATATTGAACTAATACAAAGTTGTAGTATTCATTGTAGTATGTACATATTTAGTCAATGTCAGAAGAACAGGTGCAAGGAAATTGTAACATTGTTTCAAATGTTGTAACATTGTTTTATGCAGCATGTCTGAAACATGTTTTTAGCCAACTATGGGGTCACTAACTGAACATTTAATTAAGTACCAATCCTCAATTTCCCCTAATTAAAATGTGTGGAGGAGGAAGCCATTATGAATTGATATATTCTGTCAACACATTTCTTCACTGGTTGGAGGCGTTCATTGACGCAGTGGCTCGTAAATCTGTCAGTTGTTCCATTGAGTCATGATAATTAAATTATTAAACAACTGCCGAGTCTAAAAAAGTTGTAGCTTGAAAATTTTATGTCATCTTTGAATATATTTCATAAACGTTTATTATAAGAGAGGAAATATGATTGGACAAAAATCATGCATTGATATTTGTCATTGCACGGTGCGTATATTAATGAGGGTACGCGGAGTGCTTAGAACGTTTACATGTGACGTTGGATTGATTCATTTTATGGGCAGGTATGTGCATCTTTATGTTAGAAACATTACTGCATTGGATTTCATGACATATTCAGATTTTTCTTTTAAACATGTCTGGTAATAACGTTTATGAATTAGGTTAATGTCTGTATAGTTTTAGTTTCTCATGCAGTGGCAAAAATCAATGCACTTGTGTCAGTCTGACCAGACTCATAATGGCACGCGCTCCTGCGGGGCTTGTGCCATTATTCGTCGTCAAACTGAGCGCATGTGCATTGATTTTTGGCCAATGCACTCATATTCAGCCATTAACCTCTAATCAATTCATTGGATACCATAATGCAAGTGAATTTCGTAAGCAATTTAATTTCACAAATATTTCAAAGTGCGGATTGGTGAATAATTAAGTGGAGATAGCTAGGGAGTAGAATTTGGCAGCTTCACGAAATCAATGGCCAGAGGGACATTTAAAAAAGTAATTTTAGGACCATGGATTGTATACTCATGTAACCTAAGCTTGAACAACAAGGATAATAATATATAAAGTTATTCAAATAAAACCTATTGTAAAGTGAACTAGAAGCTATAGTTTTGATCAGATTCATTGTACATTGGTGATTAATTTATTACTCACATCTGAGTATTGCTGTGAAAATGGGAGCAATTGGTAATTTGGGAGAAAAATCTTGCCACAAAATTAACTTGTTTTACAAAAATCTGCAAAATTGTGATAATTTTCAAAGCTTGCTTTTGTTCAGTCAGTAGTAGTGAGAAATATATAGCTATAATCAGAGACAAAGTAAGGTGGCCAATTCTGCATCATAAATTGCTGTCACTCATCCTGCTAGGGGTCATAATTGGCTTGGGTATTGCTTAGTTAGTGTGTTTTGGTGGAAAGTGGGTGTGATAAGTTGTGAGGAATAGGACAGGGTTGTAGATGTTTTAAGGACAGTGTTAACCCTAATTTTCTGGGTGTCTGTTTTGGCTTGTAACTTTGCCAATATTTGACTATGATGTGTAAAAGTATACATTTCTAGAAAGTAAATTATACGAAGAATCCGATTATGGCATGAAATAGATGTGAAACTTGCCAAATTTTGAGAAAAATACCAAAAAAAAGCGAGATTTTGCCCCAAATTTTTCAGACAGCGTAACAAAAAACAATCTGAATTTTCATTGTTTCTCATATTATTTTTAATAAACAGGACAAAATTGTCTAGGAACGGTTTCTCATTTTTAAAAAATAGAGCTTAGTTTTCAAAAAATTAAGAAAACTGTTTGAAAGTGTGATTTTTACTTTTCTTTCCCAAAATTTGAGTACATAGTGAAAAATATCTTAATTAGAAATCGAAATATGTAAAATTGAGAAAGAGTAGACTGATTGCTATCATATGAAAGTTAAACCTTACCTTTTACTTCAGTATTTTGGGGGTTATCTTGTTAGTGAAAATTTGTCAAATTTCAGCAAAATTGAACATTGAGAAAATCTGTGCTTTAATTTTAAAAAAGTGACTTTTTATGCCTAGCTACCCCTTCTCAAATAACTTTATTTTTGAACTTATGCAACTTGTGCTTTGTTATATACAAGTGATGGAAATGCATCTTTATGCACTATCGAATCAAACATCTTTTGCCTTTAACTCAAGAGATCAGAAGTAAAAGAAATTTCATCTGGTCTAAATTACCACTTTGTGTACATTTTCAAATATTATTTTTTGTTTTTTCCAAGATGCATTCGTACAAAACTAAATTTAAACACGCGTTTGCTTCATTACGCAGTAAAATTCACCATGTGATGTAATGCTGTGCATTGCGCTTGACGGCATGAAATGTGCTTAAATTCACCCCATTTAAGACCATGTGCGTTTTGCACATTAGCTGTTTTAAATAGGCAAAAAAATCCTGGACAGGGTTGTCTGCAGTGGATAATCTTTGTTGGTAATGATAGAACACATGTTCATGTTAAAAATAGTGCAAAAAACAGAAATTTGTGTAAAAATAAAAATACTCTCCTTGACACCATCCTTAAATTAAGTGATTAATGAATAAACTGGAATATAGCACTTATAGATAGATCTGACCTGGATTGAAGTCGGTGATTTAGTGGACCTAAATATAGAAATTAGCTCTGCCTTGGAATTGGAAGGCATCTTGGCCAAATAGCACAGCTGATTTGAACTTAAATTTCAAATAAGCTTATTACTATAATTAAGAACATGCAAAATTGATATTAGCATAGTATAGTCTGAGTAGGTTGAATATGACATATCGTCCCAGCAAGAGGTTTGAATTGGAGTGAGATTTAGTCAATAACAGTGCTTTGACTGTTTGGGATATATTTAAATTACACTGTGAAAGTGGCAATTTCGCGCTACATTACTGTTCCGCGCACTTCGGCTAGCGCTAAATTAAAAACTCGCGAAAATGTTGTATTTTGTGTTTAGGTCTATGTAGGAATAGCTGAAAATACAATATTTAAAAACAAGCAAAATTTTAAAAATTACAGAAATGCGAAAATACACGCGCCGGAAATATCACTTTTATCAGTGGCTATCATTATCAGAATATGATATGTAATTGAATATATTTTTGTCCAAGTGATTAAACAAGCTTTACCATAATGTTGATTTTCAGTGAAAATTGGAGAAAAAAGTCAACAGGCAGGACCCCCTCTCTCTCTCTGTAATTGTGGCATAGCGGTCAATGGTCAAAATAAAGGTCCCCAATCAAACATGCTCATATGACAAAATAGGCTATACCACTATCTGCTTTAACAATGAGATTGCAAAAAAAGTTTAATGATGACCTCTCCTCAAAGACCTTCAGTTTTGGGTCAAAACATCATTGTTGAAACCTTCCCAGTAATCATCTGAACAACCACCTGTTCTTAATTATCAATGTGACAGCTCAAATCCCCCGCCCAGTCACGAGTCATTTTCATTTGCTACTTTTACATAATATTTTCCGTGAAACAAATTCCAAAGGCTAAGCCCATGAACGTAAAGAAAATCTAGACTCTGATGACGCCATTTTGTGTCAAAGTTGCTGGAGGAAATAGATGCTTTCAGCAGTCCTTCCTAAAACTTCCCCGTATATTTCCCCCCATAGATTTGAATTTGTCTGGCCGTAAAAATACGCTCACCACAACACCAATATGAGGTAGCCCCACATCAGGGATGTAAGACGTCTGGAATTCTGGAAATTTGGCCATAAAAAAAATAAAAAAAATCCCAGAAATGTAAAAAGGACAAATTTACATTTTGGGACTAGGATGATGTTATTTCACGCATATACTCTTATTTTTTGTAGGGCTATATCCCTCACTTAACTGTTTTCCTTAGTCATTGTTTAGACATCCCCCCAATAAATTTCAGAGTCGGTGCAAGTGTTTGGCCACGTGACAATGGCCAGATCAAATTCAGGCAATTTCTGATATGTCCACTTGCATCCAATCCTGCATAATATATGGCAATTGAGACTAATCATATTTACCTTACCAAAAAAATTCTAATTCTTTGTTGATTGGTTTCATTTGTGCAGGGTTGTGAACAGTTCTTGAATTGCAGTACAAACTAACATGACTCTTACAGAAATGTAGAGGGATACAAAGGAACCAAACATTTTGAGGGCAGCTGTCAATATAAGGGGCATTTCCTGATCCACAGCCTCATCTTCCACCCCCCTGACTTACCTGAAAAAGTTGAGATTTTTATAGCATCTTGACTGTTGGCATAAGTATAGCATGTGTGCCAATTTATCCATATTTCAAACTATTCCAGAAGAAATGCACCTCGCAATTTTGTAATTTTCTGTCCTAACACAGGGCTAAGGGGGAATTGTGATATGAGCATTCACTCCTAACATCAAAACAACGACAAACGCCATCAGAATCAACGAAATTTTGGAAATACCTTTTCTTGAGGATATCTAATGAACCATATAAAAATGAAAGGGCTAGGATCATGAAATGCACTTTAATGGATAAGGTGGAATTTTAAATCATAACCCTGTACCACACCATTAATTTGACAGTTTTACTGTGCATGCACACTTGGGCTTTGAAAAACATTTAAAATATACACTGGGTGCAGGCTAAGAAATCTGTATTTAAAAATACAGATAAAACCTAAGGTATTCCTTCAATTTAAGCACTTTCAAATGGCTAGGTATTTTTAGGTTTTATGGTTGAGTATTTTAGGCAACCTTACCGTTGAAATTTTACCTACTCAGGTAGACAAGGAATGAATTAGCTTAATAAAACCGTACCTATTGTTTCATTGTTAATTGATGAAAGTATGTCTATTTGCTCTACCCATACTGATCAATCTAGCTGGTATCGGTATCCAACCAGTTTACAATGTACACCATTATAATACCGAAAAAAAGAAGATGAAAAATGCTTGTTGTACAAGCTTGGGCTAGCTTATGTGTGAGAAATTCTTGAATATGAGAAAGACTGACTTAATTTTTAATAGGATTCATACAAGTTTATTCAGCAAATCATGAAGCTATCATGTGTAAGGAACTATGTGCAAAATTAGAATTTGACCAGACTTGGCCCCTTTCCAGACCACTTTATAAATAAGAAAACTTTAATAGACAAGATGATTATAGTCAATCAAAACATGTGGTTCCAAAGTGTGAAACTCTGATGTTAATCCTTGGTGCTTGCCATATACTAGTACAATTAAAGGTGCTTGTTCCGATCGCCTCTGGGACCCCCTGATTTACCCGGAAGTAGTATAAATTTTGATATCAGATGAAAGGCTGTATTTTTCTCATTATTATCCTGAAATTTTAGCTTCCAAATCCACTTCTTTGCAAAGATATAAACAAAAAACTGCCGTGTTAGTGGTTAACCATCAATATTAGCACAGTAGTGAATAGGACCTTGCACTGTGCATTATCGCTTCTATTATCAAAACCGGCAAGTTGTTCCCATGTTACTTGATGGTAAGTGTTTGCAGGTGCCAGGCTCTCATATCAAGTAGAGATCATGATATACATAAATCGGAACACCCGCCTTTAATCATGGGCAATTTCTTACAAGGAAATACACACAGCTGCCCTATTATAACGTATATATTTAGACAAAGATAATATAGGTCAAGTATTGTCACCTTTCTTTTCATCACTAAACAGATTGGCTACATTGCTGTTGTTAATGACTCTCTATCAAAGTTTCAGAAACTGCTAAATATGTCAATAGTGCCATACTGTAAAGTGATAATTTTTCACACTTACCTTTTTCTCTTAGCCAAAGAAGAAATATTTTCGATATTAATAAGTTTTCATAAAGATTTTCGTTGTTGAAAGGGATTCAAACATGTTACAGTTGTTCATCACAATTCAACAACTCTGCATCCAATGCGTCTGCATATTTTTAGAAAAATGCACATGGATGCATTGTTGTTGATGATGAACCACTCTGTAACACGTTTGAATCCCTAATTTATTCCTAGATAGTCGTATATTGATATACCCAATGTTGTCTGTTTAATTTCCAATACCAGTACCAATGCCAGTGCTTACCAAGATGTCCATCTTATAAATAGTGACATCCCATGTGAACGTATGCCACTACCAACCCCCGATGAGTACCGCAGCGTTCCTGTCAAACAAACTCCAAAAGATCATCAAAGTAAAGAGGGAGATAGTGGACAGAGAAGACAATTCGAGGACAAACCACGTCTACCACCAAGAATAGAAATAGAATCCTCTGCAAATTTGGTAAGAAAATGTAGTTTCACTTGTGCTCTTGACTGTACTTACAAAGTGGGTTTGAGTGAAAAGAATGGACAGTTTGCTCTAATTTGTATGTAGAATTAGACCTTTTACTGCACTGAGAAGTATGGGGATAAGGGCCACCCAAAAAAAGAAGACTCACCCCCTTCAAGCCCAACATCTGGTCAGTCATTCAGGATTTTTTTTATATAATTCCTGCAGACTACTACGTCAGCATGTCAAAGTCAATTGCACTTTGTTGTGATAAAGCAGTAGTAATTTTATTTTGGTGCATTAAAAATATGATGTAGCTGAATCCCATGATCTCAGTGCCAACAGAACTGACAAGTGACTTTAATTCAGCTGGTTCTATGCCAGGTTGTATGATATGTAAAGGCTTATTTGCTCTGGTAAAACTTTTGAAGCTCGACACAATCACACTTATATGGTATCTACAAAACTATTTTCTTGTGTGTGTGGATCATATTATGATGATGATTTTCTGTTTTCCACAGCTGAGTGCTGGTCATTTATCTGAAGCAATGCACAGGCAGAAGTCAAAGTTTGTCAACAAAGGTAACTTTTCTGTTTATCAGTCATTCTGTACAGTAGGGTTGGCCTGTACAGTAGCAGGTTTACCTAATTTCTGTTCTGTAGTCTTTAATAAGGCTTTTCACACTGAGCCGGTGATCGATCAACTTTTGTGATCGATCGGCGTCTGTAGACTTCAAAACCAGCCAACAAATTAATTATAATACTTCACCAACTCTGACACACATATCGCTGTTGTGCTTCCTCAAATAACAGCACACATTCGTCCACTAAATGCACTTACATAAGAGTCTATTCGCCATGTTGAATTTCCTTACTCAGTCCGTTCAATTTCATGAGCAGAAAACTCACAATTTCTGTGTGGAAACAAACCAAGGTGACAAGTCATATCACTTAAAAGATGGCCATGTACCGCAGCATTAAAAAAGTCAACTACAACCACTGCCACAAAAGCCTCAAAAAGAAGTATTTCGTGAAAGCAGCAGCTAATTAAATCCTTCCTTTGGAAAACTTTTACATCGTAACTAAGGTGCTAATGCATTGTGCGCATCTATTATTCAGAAAATGGCTGCAAAAAATGCAAATGGTGCACCCGCAGGCAGAGTGCCCATCTCTTTGTCATTGGCAATTGGGCCAGACTCCCTCATATAATGTTGCTGTGGGGGGTTCGCCACTCCTCCTGCACAGCGAGTCTGTTTTGCATTCCCAGCATATGCCGGTACCCATTTATACTCTTGGGTGGAAAGAGGCAAGCGAGGTAAAAGTGCCTTGCCTAAGCGCACAACACATTGGCGACAGCGGGGCTCGAACCCACAACCTTATGCTTATGAAGCGAGCACTGATCCACTGCACCACATGGCTGCACTAGTCTTTAAAAAACGGCGATCGTTCTTGCAAATTTCAAATATTTTAACTCTTTCGGACGAATCACTGATAGTGTCTTTAAATGCACATACATTGGGAAAAATGTAATATTAGTAATGTATGTGTGACTTGCTGATAAGAAAAAAAAAATATCATTTTCAAGGAGCAGGTGCTTAAGGAGCTTATTACTTATCAGGTTAAAAGTATATTAATTGGAAATTCACAAGAGAAATCCAGATTAACTTGTGAACTTCACCTACTTTTTTACTCTTGAAAAAAATTTAGTTGAAGCAAAAAACATTTTCAAGTTGGTGCCAATTGAACCATAACACTTACTGCTAAAATTAACTTGTGATCCATGTTCAAGGCTTACTTGATTGTGTGGTCAAGCAAGGACTGATTTTAAAATAATCAACCTTCAGCTAGAAAATACGACAAAACACAATGTGAATAGGAATATCATGTTTTCAGGGATAATCCTCTTGATCTTAGCCCCCGGTCTTAGCCATCGATGTATAAGTAGATTGTTTTTGACCCAGTCCCATTATTAGTAGTCTGTCAAACATACAACACAGAAAGACCATAATGTTGCTCTATGAGTTGGTATTACCAGTTCCACATCCTATTCATGTGTATAACTCTTGTAAACACTGTTGTCGAGGTAAGATCTCAATTTACAGTTAATAATTTGAAAGGGATAAGTAGCGATTTGCTGATCCGAAACATAAAAAAAAATCATCAACATTCGTATTTTGGTATTTTTGAAACTGGCATGGATTGCTAACATAACCTGCCAAGTGGTTGGCTTTGGGGGGGTCGTGTGTTGTTGGTGGGAAGCGTTGCCGGGGATTGTTGTGGGTTGGACACTGTCGCGGGAGTGGACCCTCCTCTATATCAAGGTGGGTGGGGCTAAATATGTGTATTAAAGACAATGCAGTACTTTTTATTGATTCTTAATTTCTTATCAAAATTCTGACATGAGATCAAAAAAAGCCTTTGCCTGTAAATATCCCAGATTTATACGCGTAATATTGTGCACATGCCTGTACAGTTTGACCGCAAACACAAAATATTGATCTTTGTTTATTCTGTACTGGTGTAAACCACAAGCTACCACATCAAACTGATTTAGTTAGATTTTGAGATTCCATCGCTGTAGGCCTATGTCTATTGCGAAAATTTATGTCAAATTTCCCACATATTTCATTTTTTCAGTATTTGGTGTTTTGTTCCTCCATTAAAGTGTTACATGGAGTGTTACATATCTCTTTGATTTATAAGCTACAAAAATGCATTCACATTTTTATTCTTCGCATTTAGCGCTGCGTACCCCTTTAATAGCATTAATGAATGGATGATTTAGTGAGTCTGTAGACTGCAGGAGAGTGATTTTAAAACTTTGTATTAGAATACAAGTTTCCAATGATTCATTGCAAATTACTCTCCTGTAATACACCTGTCAGTTGTATGAGCGAACTATGACGACCCCCGGGCATGGGTGCCGTCATTGTCCAATGAGGCGGATTTACCTAACATTGACGCACCCCTGTGTGTCTCAAATAGACGCAAACTTTGCTTACAATGACGGTACTTTAAATACTTTTGTGAAGCACAATTTCTTGATTAATGGACGAACCATTTAACTGTCCTAAGGACGCACGTCTGTCATGCGATGCATGAACTGAGTTGAAATGTCAGAATGATCCGGCGGCGCCGTTAAGCATATGGGCATCGCGGCACTTTTTGATATCGACATCGCGGCCTAACAAATACGCAATATTACGATATCATCTTGGCTAATAAAATTCCATTAGTCGACCTCAATATGACCTTATAAACCATTCCAACACTGTCTCTAAACCCTTCTATGAAATCGGTCAAATGGTGACGGGTCGTGAGCATTACGGCAGCTGGGGGTGTTTAAAGATCTCGTCCGCGTCAGCGAAAACAACTTTAATATATTTCAAGACTTGACGGTAGAGAAAATCAAAATCGCCATATTTAACAAATTTTTTTTTTTTTTTTTTGTTTTGAAAGGTTTTAAAAAAAAGACAGATAATGACGCGATTTGTTGTACAGTTTGTTTGTGTGAAGTCATGAGAATGTCAATGTCGAGTGTTGTGTGTTGTAAATGTGATCACAGAAGATTAACAGTGTCAGTGGAAATGAGTGAATTAAAAAACAATGATGATGAAATTGGACAAAATTTTTCTTGCCTGTTTCTCTGCCCACAGGACGTTCATACTTATGTCATTTCATCTCGTCTTTGGTCGTGCTGTCAATTCATTGCCGTTATAAATTAGTGTTGTTTTTACTTTGTTAAAAAAAAACGACAATCGTGTACTGCTGCTCAGTATCTCCTTCACACTTGCATCGAGGCAGACTGTAATGCACGTGGAAGATAAAAACTTGCGACACGCAATATGATATTGGGTATCAAGCATTCCTAAATGCCGTTGCCCCTACCAGTACCAGGTCCAGGCAGCTGTTTGGGGATTTACCAACAGAGACCGAGAAAGGCGATTGTAAACGCTGTATTTTTATATCAATCCTAGCCATCCCAAAAATAACATCTTGAAATGGGTTAATGAGACATTTAATCATTTATCAGGGTTGTATTTTTGAAGTAGGTGAAGGATTGATAAAAATAATCAATGCGAGTAAGAGCAAAGTAACAATCCATAGATGTTTACCGGCAGTATGGTAAGTAATAATAACATCATGTATAATGGATTAATTACGCGACGCGCGATAGTCATACTTGAAAATTATGAATGAACTAATGAATATTCAAACAGTAGCATGATCTCTTGAGTCATTATGTTTAAAAACTCATAACATCAGCCAAGGGCAGCGAATCGATACGCACGCAATAGCGGAGTTTTATGGACAAGTAGTGAACTATTTTATACCACAAAGATGGATATATCAAGATTATTACATTATAATCGAACACACAATGAAGTTCTGTATCACAATATTTTCTGTTCACATTTTCCCCTAAACTTACAGCTCCCCCCTCCAAATCTCTCCTTTTTCTTCCGCCCAGGACGGCGAGTTACCCAGTTTTTCATGGAAATCCCTTCATGACGGCACCTGGGTACCGTGGGCTCACCTTCGATTATGAGACGTGGACGGCAGGACAGGTGATGAATTCGGGTTCAGCGTGTCAACAGAACATGTACAATGTACAAATGTAGATCGAATTATCATTGGTACGATGTTCATGATGCTGTGGCTGACATGTGGTAATAATTTGCTGGTACATGTGGACGAATACTGGATGGATCAATCGTCCTTCCTCCAATGAAAGATGATGGAAAACATGCCCTAAAAGTGAAATGACGTACGATTACACTGTAGTATTTACACAGAGGAATAAATGCGAATATATGATCAGATTTTAATGTGTAGTTGCATCAGAAATTCTTGGAATTGAAGTTGATCACTTTTATAGCCAAAGCTATTACTCAGAAATTATCGTCAGCAGATATGTTCGAACCCTGACGAAAATATCACACACGAATGAAAACATTATCGCAATAGTATCGCCATCGCGATTATCGCACCCCCTTGATGTGTTTTCCTGTCGTTTATTTTGAAGGAAGAAGGGACATTTACCGAACCCAGGTAAAATGAAGGACATTACGCACCTATTCTCAATGTGGACGGACCAAGGCTCAATGACGGTTAAGGACTCTGCGTCAAGAATGTGGTGTAAATGACCCACCCATGAGCACCTTTCCGGGGGTCGCATAGTGCGCCATACAACTGACAGGGTCTAAAGGGTGTTTAGAGCACAACTAAAACAAATCACCTAAATATAGGAAGTACTTGCAAAAATAGTCTGAGTCCGGCCATTCAGATAACACAGGAAAAGGTTTTTATAGTTGAATTGTGTCCATCTTTTGTCCATTTAGGATTGTATTTCACATTACCTGAAAGCCTTCATTTTGTAAGTGTATTAACACTGATATTCTTATCTTTGCCTTGAGGTCAGAGAATTGATTTTATTGCAATTGCTGACACTGAAATGTACTCTGTTACAATCTGTAGAACCCTATTCCAATTTATCAAGCTACTCAACGAAGCCCCGATCTTGCCCGTCCCAGAATCCCCTCAACGGCAGGACTGCCTCGCGATCTCCACCTCCAAGGCTACCACGCAATCACTTCTCCAAATTCTCCCTTACCCCTCACCTCAACAAGGACCCCACCTTGCACTTAGACGAAGCTTGAATGGGGCAATGCTACAAGGTTGCATTGAGTATTTCAGAGCCACAAGTGAGGTCATCAGTGATATCAGAACTGGAAGGAAGTGTGGATGGTAGAAGACTTGAAGGAGAACGAAGAGAAGGTGGAAGAACGAGAGGTTCTGTGTCGGTGACGTCTTCAGTGTTACCATAGATCATATTGGTGGTGAGTTACGAGAGGTGGTTAGGAGTGGGTGCTGCAGGAGTATGAGCGCTGAAGCAAAAGAAATACAAGAGGTATTAAGCTAAATATTCATAACTTAAAGGCGACTCGAGATTTCCCAAGGATGGGGTCCTTCAATTTGGCCCCCACAACACAATGTGTTGTTGGGGCTTTGTTATATTGGATGGGTGGGTGGATGGATGGGCAGCAAAACACATTGTCCACTCTACAGACTACACCAATTACTCAATGAACCTTCTAACCTGGCATGGTGATAGAACATGATGAGGTCATGTGCTGTATACTTTTTGGAGAGGTTATGAATAGTAATGAACTCATTTGCATATTTTGAAGAAAATTCATTAATCCACTCTATAATAGACTAAATGATTATCAATGAACTTCTATGGCAGCGGGGGATAGACATGTCAAGGTCGTGTGCTGTATACTTTTCGTTTCGGACATGGGGGGGGGGGGGGGGCTTGGGGGTATGAATATTATGAAGCTCATGTGCTATTTTAAAAAAATGTGATTAACACAGTTGTGGGCGCATCTATTACGCAGTGTAATTCTTGTTTAACAAATCGTGTTATACAATAATACAAGCAGCATTTGATATTGCACCTTATCAAATTTAGGTCAAAGCACTTTACAAATAAAAAGGAATTACAGTTTAGCCTAAAACATGATAATATTATCGATTTAAGAGTGATGGACCGTGAGAATAAACATGAAAATGTCTAAATAAAAGAAAAAAAAAATCAGCCAAACTAATTTTTTGAGGACATATCAGTAGTATCCAATTTTGAGTTCTTAATTTTTACAACTTCTCCCTTCAAAATTCTACATTTTGATTCAAACCCCAATACATTTGGGCATCTGATTTCCTAAATACAATAAATTCTTGACTTCATGACAATGAAAAGTCATTAAGAATTTACCAAATCTTTTCAATCTATATTAGTGACATCCACTCATTTCCATTGATCATGTTACATGCTTATGTAAGTTGTATGTAAAAGCTTTTTACCAATACCCCCCCCCCCCCCCCCCCAAATCGTACGTTGATGCGTAGAGCCATGGAACAAGGCGATGATTCTACAGGAAGGAATGATAAGATCTCTGATGATAAAGGAATGTGGGAAATGCAAGTTTTCTGAAAAAGTTGTTTGAAACTATATTGAATGTGTCAACATTAAACGACTATCCCACACTGTTTTTGTTTTTTTTAAGGCAATGTTTGAAGTGATAACTTCAGAAGCATCATACCTGAGGAGTCTTAATCTAGTCATCTCTCATTTCATGGAGTCGGAATTGCTTAAAAATCAGATGAGAAGTACAGACCATCATATCCTCTTCTCCAACATCAAAACAGTACGGGATAGGATAATAGTTGAATAAGTAAAGTATTGTTCAGTAGAATCTTTGTGTGACTAGGTAGATATGTACATTTAGAATGATAAGATGATATATGAAGCTGTAAAATAATTTGTGTGTTTTTGATAGACGACATATCCATTTGTGTTTTTGACAACATATCCACTGATGTGGAATATTGTATGTAAACTTAATAGGGCTGATGCTATCACTTGGAAAGTTGAGATGAAATGAACACCTCTCGGACTTTATACTTGGAGATCAAATCTATCGCTCCTTTCATCTCCTCTAGCAATGGCTGTTAGCTTTAAGAGGACGAACATAGTAGTTACGGAGGTTGCCAGTTCGATGACTCCAGTTCAAGCGCACTTGTTTTTTCAACACTACCTGTGTGGCCGCAGGGATGGGAAAGATAATTTATATTCATATCCACCATTGTGTATGTCTAGCAGTCATTCTTTCAGATGATAATGAGGTTTTGATCTATGTCTATTGGTTCTCTTCCTTGTATGAGAGCCTGTCGGCCACTTGCACATTACCCCCCATAAAGTTACCTGTGGGAAACAAACTTTCGGTTTTGATGGTATAAGCAGTTAATGCGCATTGCAAAGCCCTATTCATTCTGTGCAATATTGATGGTAACATAAATTTGGCGTTTTTTTGTTTTGTTATATAGGGCAATGAATTGGATTTGAGGGATGAAATTTCAGGACGACAATGAGAAAAATAAGCCTGTAATACTTTTATCAAATCGATACTACTTCCGGGTAAATTCAGGGGGGTCCCAACAATTATAGGAAGCGCTACAAACCTTTAATTATTAAAAATACAACAATATGCCAACCAAAATATTGTTACTAATTGATAGATTCAGATTTGTATGAGTCCAGTGTAGTACACTGACACATACTAGTAGATCGCGAGTAGTAAAATAGTAAAATGAACCTGGAAAGACAGAGTGATGTTGTTCTGGTTGCATATGAATGTACCATTTAGGGTTGGAGATTGAACAAAAACATAATTTCAGTTTCCCTACATAAACGTGAAAATCTGCAAAATCAGATATCGATTGCTAGACCTTTGAAAAACATCGGGGAAAATGCAACGTATAACTAGATAAAGAGCCTATATCTGGAATTTAATGTGTCCATATGAAACACAGATTGGTGTTGTACCTTGATTCAGATCATTTGCAAATATTCTGTCATCAGATGTAAGGTTGGGCACAAAGATTTGGACCTAAGATGGTTTTGAATCAGTTGCAAATCTAGGAAAATATATCTGGAAATTCGTGAAAAAAAAAATGTAGGAGGAACTGTATTCGGGAAACATTGAGGGAAGATTACCTACAGGACATAAAAACTATGTTGGGAAATAAACCGGACTTTTATTCATGTTTAACACGGTTTTTTATCGTTATTTAAAGGTTACTACTGGAATTAGAGAAGCGGCAAGAAGAAAGTGTTCTCATCGTCAATGTTTGTGATATTCTGCTGAAACACCTAGATGGTGATAACTTCAACTGTTATGTTATTTATTGTGCCAACAATCAGTACCAATTACGCACCTTGAATAAACTCAAGTAAGCACCCACTTAGTTGGAATCAACACTGTGTAATCAAAATGTCAAAACATTGCTGCATTTCTGAAAATATCAGTTTTGTCAAAAAAAAGGTTTCATTTTGATCTCTGTCAACAATTTGTTCAAATATGGAATGAAATAATGCAGTAGATCACACTCTAGGCTAGGCACTTTATCAAGCGTAATGTTGGATCTTGTTTAGTGTTATAGTCTACCATTATGCAGACACCGTCTTTTGAAATTTTCAGAGGAGCATTAAAAAGCTCATCTTGGCTCCTTGAGGCGAGCTGCAGAAGAGCTTTTTAAAAGCTCTCAACTGGAGATGAGCCTTTACAAAGCATAGCAAGCAGGACCGGAAGCCTGAATATTATAACAACTGAGTTGGGACCAGAACCAGTTAAAGCTCATGCATTTTCAATTCAGGTGTAGCAATAAGCACTGTTAATTACTGCAATCAAGTTAGTAACAAGTTAAGTTACTACATACTTGACTGTCACTCAAGATTTAATCAAATTACCATGATGTAAGATGTTATCATTCAAGTGTATCAATTTTTCAAGGAATTAATCACCCAGGCCTTGAACCTCAAACATGAGTGGAAATTCGGCAACAGTCAGTCATATTTAGTCAGAATTATCTTAAAAGCTCACGTTTTCATTAATAATGGCGATTCACAATGCTTGATAACATATCCATCAACGTGTGTCAACATGGTCAAGTATGTTCTTACTTGTGATCGGGCGACGCCTTTCACTGGCACCTTTCATTTCTTTGAACATGTTTCGAGCATAGTTTACGAATCAATTTGACCACGAAGGTGGTACCGTCTATCGTTTCTTTCTTGACGTCAAAAATAATCTAAATTCTACTTCCGTAATGTTTGTAAGACCCCTCAACTTCTTTCGCCCGATGCGCCATCATAGCTATCAAAACTCGGCTCAATCAAAACAAAACCACGTGCGATTAAGGGTGCGAAGGCTTTAAATTTACGACGTTTACTTCATGCATTATTTACACATAGTCCGTGTTCATTTTTCTTACACCGTCCATGCGGTATTTCCTTTGGAGTTCCGATATATTTGTGGAGTTAATATCCGCAGATTTTTGCTCTTGGCACCGAATTACCGGCCGTTACACTATCTGGAAATTGCATGTAACTGGTAAAGCATAGCGTTCCGTGAGCATTTATCATTAAATATTACCAAAGGAAGTATTTTGCTGGGTTGCCGGCTCAAATACGAAGGCAGAAAACTTGCAGCTGGCTTTTAACAAGATGCGCGATAAATCGCTCGGACTCAAAGCATTTTAGATGCGCGACTGCGCGCGATTGCTCGCACGCGCCTCAAAAGACAATGTCTGATTATGTAACAACCATCAGAAGTCAAACAAATGTATTGGGCCATTCTCCGAAAAAATGTTCAAAAACAGAGTTTTGTGTCACTCACAATCATGCACCGTTTAAAGCTTGTTTTTTTCTATTAAATATGAATCTTTATTAATATAAATTACACGTAGGTGTTGTTTTTCTAAAATGATTCGGAACCGAGAAAGTATAGAAATTTGTCAGATGTTGTCTGATACATTGAGTTGAATACCACACCATAAAATAGTATAATGCCCTCTGGCAAAACGCTGTGACATGAAGTCGAATACCACACCATAAAATAGTATACAAATACTACATGGTTGGAGGGGAAATAGTGCAATCTATTTTCCCGAGGTACTGGCTACAGGCCTACCACCCCGAACCCGAAGGGTGAGGGGTGGTAGGCCTGTAGCCAGTACCGTTTTTTTTTTTTTTTTTTTTAAAAAATGTTCAAAAACAGAGTTTTGTGTCACTCACAATCATGCACCGTTTAAAGCTTGTTTTTTTCTATTAAATATGAATCTTTATTAATATAAATTACACGTAGGTGTTGTTTTTCTAAAATGATTCGGAACCGAGAAAGTATAGAAATTTGTCAGATGTTGTCTGATACATTGAGTTGAATACCACACCATAAAATAGTATAATGCCCTCTGGCAAAACGCTGTGACATGAAGTCGAATACCACACCATAAAATAGTATGTTTTGCCAGAGGGCAAAGTATAGCATTTTGTCTGATTATTGTTTAGTCTGTTCACTGTATTTTTTGCCGTTTATTTAATTATGCTAAAAAATACATCGGTCATCGGACCGCTTGTGTCGCCTGATGTCGCGGTTAGTGAATGATAGGCCTAACATGACCTTTGACCTTGATATGTGACCTTTGACCTTGATATGTGACCTTTGACCTCATCAACAAATGAGGGATCCCATGTTGCACCTATGATTCAAGTTTTTTTTTTTTTTTTTTTTTTCACGGGAAATAGCTCAATTCACAGATAGCTCAATCTATCATCCCTGTGTCCGGCGCAATTAACCAATGAAATGAAAGGACTTATGCCTATTATCTCATGAATATTTATAAGGTGTAATAATATGTTTTGCCAGAGGGCAAAGTATAGCATTTTGTCTGATTATTGTTTAGTCTGTTCACTGTATTTTTTGCCGTTTATTTAATTATGCTAAAAAATACATCGGTCATCGGACCGCTTGTGTCACCTGATGTCGCGGTTAGTGAATGATAGGCCTAACATGACCTTTGACCTTGATATGTGACCTTTGACCTCATCAACAAATGAGGGATCCCATGTTGCACCTATGATTCAAGTTTGGTTCCAATTGAACTTCAACTTTTCAAATGAGGTCAATTTTACATTTTCAGCCTATTTTACAACTTGACCTCACATGAGCTTTGACCTTGACATGTGACCATTACCCCATCAACAAGTGGGGGATGCCATGTTGCACCTGTGACCCAAGTTTGGTTTAATTCCATCAAAGTATGAGGATACTACAGGCAAATGTTAACCCTTTTTCACAACAGACAACAACAACAACAGACACAGACATCAACAACAGACATCAACTACAGTGGACAAAGTGATCCCTATGTGTCTTCCTGCCTTAGGGCAGGCGACACAAAAACGACCTTTTCACCAGAAAATTTCATCCATATAGCATTAACCTTTTATTAAAAAAAATTCTACAGTGAATTCATATGTATTTGGATAAACACATACATCAACAAATCTACATACATCAACAAAATCCAAGTCTTTTTCTCTCTCACACACACACACAAATGAACCAAATGCAAAAAAAGGTTTCATGTGCATGTGGGACACAGTTAAAATGTCACTTTAGATTGGTGTGAGTATACGGTGGTCCGGTAAGTACGTATATCCTGTTTCTAAAATTGAAAAAAAAAAGTTGGCGCAGCATTTGAAAATTCTCAAGAATGGAATAATACCGAAAGGCATTGTGGGAAAAAGGGATGTGGCTCGTAGCGATTGCGTGTTAACTTTTCCGTGTTTGCGAGCACCGAAGTACCCGACAAAAACGTTCAATTTTCTCGTTAGGTTCTATAGGTTCAGACCCAATTACGATAGATATCCAAAACAAAACATAGTAACGGGCCCTCTGATGCAAAAATCGTTTTCCGGAGATATTTGAGATTTAGTTTCATTTGCATGCATTCGCTATGACGGACTGATAACGTTAATCTCTCGCGCAGTACTAATTTAGAAATATCTTTCGAAGTCTGTGACACAGATTACACACTTTCCTGAATGCCGTAGTGTGAGTACACACTAATAGTGTCCCATTTACATTTTTATCAGTAGATGCAATTTTAAAAGGATGTTTTCTTATTGATGAATTTTGTTTCTTATCTATTTGCAGGAAGAATTCTGGTTTCTCTAATGCTTTGCAGGCATTGGAGAGTGATCCTGTATGCCAACACCTTGATATTCAGTCCTTCCTTATGCTTCCATTCCAGAGAATTACTAGATTACCTCTATTAGTATCAGTAAGTACTATCAAACAAATTTTGCATATGGATGTTTGCATGGTAAAGGTACCCATCAGGCTTGCAGA